>JAPMLY010000091.1:12500-99915 GCA_026401115.1 Tetraselmis chui
GCACACATGCCAAGGAACCTACGACCTACCACTAAAATAGCTAGGTGATCAACCAACTCAGCCGCCATCGGTACCAACCGGCCCCCATCCTCCATGGCGAAGGGATAGTAGTCATGGATCGACTGAACCGAAGGCGTGCCTAGCAAAACAGAAGTGCGGAGGTCCGCATCAAGTTTGCCATGTTGAACTCCCAATGCAAGGCTACCAGAGAGTGGGAGACGAGAACCTATACGAGGAACATTGGTGTTCGTGCGAGCACGTGCAACCTTCACATCAACAACAAGATGACGGTGAGGCGCCATGAAGTCAAACCAAACCACATCCCCAGGGCGATCTCGAAAAGCTCCCGACCGAACATGGCGGACCTCTAACCGCAAGTCCCGCCCCTTAGTAGCCCCCGCTTCAAGCATGAGCTTTTCAAGCACGTGGACCCTCTGGTCGTGGAGTTGGAGGACATCAGACATACCAAGAGCATGGGCACATGGGGATGTGGTCCATAAGCATAGCAGTTATGGAGAGCTCACCCGACATAGAGGTTCTCGATACCGTCGACGAAGATCCAGACCCGCGAGGCTTTGAAGGAGCCTCATTGCACCGAGGGCACTTTCGAACATGAGAGGCGCGCTCCGCAGTGAAGCCAAACACCCGGTGAGTTCCCACCGTATAGCAATCGGATGGCACCTTGAAAGTGGACTCATGTAAAGCGAAAGAGAGCCAAAGCCCCGCGACCCGTAACCGAAATCACCCTCATGTAGTCCGGTGTGGAAGGTCTACAAAACGCCAAGAGGTCAAGGTAGGCCCGGGCACGAAGAATGCGCGAAATGCTCCGTTGAATGTGGCCCCCGGAATCTCCAAAGCGAGTAAGAGCATCGGGAGCATTGGGTAGCGGGCGCCACCGCATTGTCGACCGGAGATACCACCAACTCGACATCGGGCCCAACATAATCGGAAAGGTCTTGGCTTAGTGTGTTAGTCAACACCACCACATCCGATTCCGAAACCCGTCTGTAATGGAGATCGAATCATGCGAATGTGCAATTATACCCCCCACGGTAAAGTAGAAATCACAACATTCATTAGTTCCTGTCGGATGAGACCGTACAAATGACCTAGCAATTCGGGCTCGCAATCATTAATCATGTTGGCGAGGGTCGCAGTGAATGAAACATAGTGAGCATGTTCGACGTCGAGCTCGAGGGACGGTGCATTAAGCCCCACAAACTCGGCAGGGAGGGAAAGCCGGGGCTGAGCACAATTCAGTTGACCGAGTGTTTGTACGTCGTGAGAAACGCCCAAGATTCGGTAAATTGTTGTACGAACGGTCCTATTTGCAATAGCAAGGTCCGGTCGGCAGATATCTGGGGGGAGGGTGCGGAGCAAGAAATCATAGCGGCGTACCCCACACGTGATCATCAAGCAAAACGTAGCTTGTGTCCCTCCGAAGTCCGACATAGCAAAGTAAACCATCTTGTCAAGAGGAGTTTATGAGCCTCCACGGTGTCTTGCAGCCAAGCATGAACATAGTTCTCGATGTGAGATGCTAGAGGGCCATCTGCCATCGAGAAGTCCATCGCCAAAGGGGCTCCAAGGTTACTAGTACCCGAAACAATGGGGACCATCGCCCGTATAACCTCAACAAGTTCAGAGGCCGTATCCGGAGGTACCATGCACGAAGACTTGATTGGTTGAACATTGGAGTAGACTTTCCCCAATTCCTCCGTAGCCACCGTAGTCACAGTCGGGACAAAAAGCGTTTTGATCAAGTACTTTCCATGATCGAAAAAGGCTTGGATCGCCAGTGAATCCGTGCACCGTTCCCCAATATTCCGGAGGGGGATGCTGATCGACAAGTTGAACAAAAGCGGTCCAAGAGGATCTCCTTGTCGGACACCCGTGCGAGACTACACCGTGCCGTGCAAGAGAGAAGCAACGTTGGGGTCGAAATAATACACCGTGGAGTCCCGTGAATATACTCTCTCAACCAACGGCATTATAGGATGCAAGGCGGGATTCTTGTTCAACTCTGCAAGGAAACTCCGGCAAGAAATGGTGCTGAGGGCGTTTTCCATGTCGAAGCTTAGTAGGCTGCAGTCAAGAATAGCTTGTAGACCAATACGAGTGGTATGAATAAAAACCGCGATACCTCGATACCAACTTTGATGAAAACCGATCTTTGTACATGGCCCATGCGGTCGGCCGCAATAGTCGATATCCGCGCAATGACATGACAATGAGCTAACCGCGACAAGACGCTGCCAGCAGCAAGCGACCGAACTTTAGGAGCTTCACCCAGAAAGCGAGTGGCGACACGGTCGACCCATGTTTGCTTGTGGAGAGCCCACCCGGTCGCACTCGCCGAAAAGTCAGCCGCAGCCGCAGCTTCGGAAATGTTTCCCGCCGACTAGCGGTTAACCCACTTACGCCATGTCGGAACATTCAAGTCACGGACATGTTCCCATCGCCAGCCATCAACGTGGGAGGCTGACAAGCGAGGTGCTTGTATCAAGGCAAGGAGCATAGACTCCTCCTATCTTTTGAGGGTGTCACGGTCATCTAGATAAGTGAGTGGTGTGCGCGCCTAGGTGGGAGTGGGGGGGTCGGGGAGATCACAGTCTGGGTGGGGAGTACAAGGCGCAGGATGCAACCGAAGAAGAGCAGCGAAATCCGCATCCGCGTCTTCCACCATTTTGAAGTCGGCTCTGTCAATGGCCATACGGGCCCGTCGCAGCTGGTCAGCTTCCACTAGCTCACGGGCCCGACGGAAGGCAGCACGGCGTCGGATATCACTTTCAGAGAGGTGAGTCGGTGGGTGATGTCGCTTGTCGTGTCACCTCGATGACGACGTAAAAAATCCAGCGGCCGTCGCGATCGTCGGCAAATAATGCGCGGTGGGTTACAAGCAGCAAGTACATGTAGCTAAGGCGGAGATCATAAATATATATGTGAGCGGAGTAAGGTATGGGTTATGATTTTATACGTGTATTAGCTACTATCTACACTCTTCCCATGAAGTCCGTTATACTAGCGGCACGCATTTGATTACACGCCACACACGGCCGCGATGGCCATGCAACTCATTTGGGGGGTAGAATCCTGATTTGCCACACACGGCGCGTTGTTCACATACGTGGACACCTTGATCGGCACGCCCCAATTATTGGATTTGCGGCCCGTATTTTGCGGGCCGAGGTTCGTGCATGTGCATGTTATGCAATATGTACGCCTCTATGCGCAGCTCGGTACGCGCAGTGTTGCGACAAGCAAAGAGACCACTTGACACTCGATTCTCAATATGTGCACAATTGCATTAGTATCCGCCGAGTATGCCGCGCCCGGCCGTCTACCGAGCGGCGACACCGATAATGGCATGTCGTGTGCACTAGGTTTTTTTGCCACGTGCCCGGAGATACAACCAAGGAGCACGTGCTAGGGGCATATTGGGCTTGAGGGGCGGTTGAATTGCAATGCAAACACCGTAGCGCGCGGATCGCCGGCCTTTGATCTTGCGCATCGCCGGGCGTGAAATATGGCGGGGATCTTTCAAAGTACCCTAACACGGGGCTTTATCTTGCTTGCGGCAAATGGCACGGCAACATGCTATCATGGGGCATGAAATACGCAACGCCGTGAAAAGAAGTAATATTGAGCGCTGATTGTTGAGCGTATTGGCGAAGCGAGTGTGCGGGTACCACCATGCCTGTCCATGGGCTGCTAGCTCCGCGCGAATGTGGCATGTTTTGACACCCTTAAAACTTTAGTTGGTTGTACGAGGGCATGGATGACATCGGACCGCGAATTTGACGAGAAAACCGGCCGGCAGGCGAAAATTACGTTGATAACTTTAGTTACATGGTGGAAGGGCTTCCATTTGCAAGCTTAGATTGCTTGAATCGGACACCGTACGGCAAAGTTAGGCTTTTTCAAGCCTCCCAAGCTGTGGTTTTCCGGCCCCAATCTCACCCACTTCAAGCATCTTGACGGCACCTGCCATCACACCCACGTGCTCACATGTTCGAGGACAACATGCTGGAATCATAAAAACCGCACTTTATGTCGCCGATTTCGGGAGTGTTCACCAGCCAAAGTGTGGAAAACCCTAATTCCGGGGCGCCCGAAACAGGGTTTGCCCCGAAATCGGGGTTGGGCCGAAACCCTAATACGTCATATCGTAGCCGTGACGGGCCCCATTTGTGCCCCGCTTGCCCCTTTACTTCATCGTTAACACAAATTTCGATCTGCCTTTTCACCGAGCTAAAGTACAGATAAACCCTGTAAACCCTACATGCTAAACACCCGCCCTACGCGAAAGGCCCTATTTCACTAGTAAACGGCACCTCCTCCTCATACTCATTTTATGGGAAGAGTGTATGTGCTTGCCCAATTGTGCTCTATTATACAAGTCGCACGATATTCATCATTTATTATCATATTATTAGTATGCATAGAGTTGTTCCATAATAAGCTAAAGTACTGCGAATTTCGGGCCGCGGGCGGCGAGCACTAGATTATTGGGCTACAAAATTACGTACCTGTCGCAGCGCTGATAATACAGTGGCGCGCCCGCACTCTCATCAGCACATCACTGGACCACTCCCACTCGCCAAGGTAGCCCCCGTCCACATATTTCCCCCTTTCTTGCTTTGTATTTAGCACACGGGACGTACCCCAACTAGTAAGTATCATTAGGCGGGGTGTTGAGCGGCCTTATGCGTGTGATCTAGGCCGCTCCATGGGCGTCCCCAAGTTGCTACAATATCTCGGACCACTCCTGAGAACCACCAACTTGTATGGCGCTGCGGAGGGCAAAGGCATTGGTGTAGACGGCCATGTTTGGCTACACCAATTCGTATACCACTGGGCTGAGGACATTGTATACCACAAAAACTATGAGCCGCTCGCACGGGAGTTCCTTCAACAAGCGCAGCATGTGTTGGGGCAAGGAGTGGAGGTGTTTTTCGTTTTCGACGGGGCGCCCACACCTGCGAAACGGTGCACTGACCAAGAGCGGCAGCGGCGGCGCGCTGTAGCCTTGACAAATATTATGCATGGAAGTAACACTGACCCGTCAGCAGCAGCGTTGCGTGGAGCTGTGTCCTTGGGTTGGCCGGTTGTGCAGGCGACAATCTCCGTGTTACGCAAGCATGGGATACCCTACTTGGTCGCGCCTTATGAGGCCGACTCGCAGCTTGCCCTACTAGCTAAGGCTGGTCACGTGTGGGCCGTTGCGACTGTTGACTCAGACTTTATCATCCATGGGATTCAACGTATATTTTTCGTGTTTCTTGGGGAAGTGGGCGGGCCACGTTTTGGGACAGGTCGTTGGCGGAGAACTGGCAAGGGTGGCCAAACGAGGATGCTTGGAAGACGGACTTCTTGACGATACTGGCAAGTTGTGGGTGTGGATTTTTGACCGCCTACACACTCGCAGCTGGCTGTGACTACGACACCAAAATCACCAACGTTGGACCCGCTGGAGCCATGCGCGCATGCAAGGCGGTCATGGTTGTGCAAGACGAAAATGTTTTTGCGGATCTCAACGTAGCTGTGCCCTTCCTCGCTGATGAACTAAAGCTCTTGTCTCCAAGTAAGTGATTCCCTCCAAATTTGCTCTCACTAAATTGTTCTTCTTGTTGATTAGTTTGGTTGCTTGAGGAATTTGTTTTCCCTTTTGCATGATGCGGAATCGATAGGTCTAGATGTTTTGCAATGGATTGGCAAAGCCAGGAATGCACTTGTGGTGTTTACTAATGCTTTGGCATACAATCCTCAGAGCAAGAAGGTGGAGTCGATGACATGGGAGGATTGCCAAGTGGCGGTTGCCAGGTGGCCTTTCTTGGGAGAGCCCATTTTGCCATATGAGGCTGATCAAAGGGCGCTTGGATTGATTTCGCCTTTTGGCGAGCCATGTGATTTGCCTGATGTGACTTTGCCTGAACCGATGGCAATGGATGCATGGCTTATAGAGGACATGATAGAAGGGGCCATGCTCCCGAATCTACCATGGCCTACTAACTTTCACCCTACAATTCAGGTGAGTCATTGTTATTTAGTTTTATTGTCCTGCATATGAAGGCGAAATAACTTGTATTGATTGTTTGTTGGCATGTTGCTTGATGCTTAGGTACTAAAAACATGGTTGTCCACAAAAGCGGGCATGAGCTTGCAGAGTGGTAGCACCCGGTCGGAAATCATTGAGGTGGCGAAGGGACGACTAGCGCTAGAAGCGGAGATGAAAGGGCGCGGGGAACGTATTTTGCTACGGGACCCAACAGGTCGTAGTCTACACCAACATCTATTGCATAGCAACCCGGGTAGCTGCTGGCAGTTCACATCAGAGCAAGCAAGCAATGGTGCACTACCACTAGACGGTTGGGTGTCAGGACGGGAGGAGATTGCCGCCGTTGCCCCTTTCATTGAGATGCAGGTTATCTTCAGCCATTGGGAAAGGTAAGATATTTGGATATATTATTAATGATGTTATTTCTCCTTATCATCACCTAGCTATGATGATGTATCTGCATGCGTTGCTTTGAAGGTACGCCACAAAGGTGGCGGAGAACACGAGGTGCTTGTTGGATGACGCGTACTCTAGAGTCCTTGAGCTGAATCGCCTTCAAGGATTTGGCTATCATCCAAACAACGAGGCAACATTTCTTCGCACACAGCATGGCGGGATGCAAAAGTCTATGTACTTCCGCTTTAGGGCTCCTGCATCACAACGGGTTGACAAGTCTTACAAGTGATGGATGGAGTGCATGACAGCTAAGTTCCCCTCCAGCCATCCCTTTGTCACCAAAATAATTGGTGCAGGATGCGATTGCCCTTTAGGTATGACGGGGGAGTGCGTGCACGTTCTTATGTGCGCTTTCACAGTGCACCTACTACCCCGTCTTGTTCACATTGTCGGGGTAATACAACAACCAACAACATCGGTTCTATGCGCTTGGGCCGATCCCGGCAAAGGAGAGACATATGACGTCACCACCTCGCTTGCAAACATTCCTTTTATGCGGGTAAAGATGAAGAAGCGCAACAATCATGCACGGACTGGTAGCGCATCTGAAAACAATAGTTCACGCCGAGCGTTGCAGGTTGCTGAGACTGCTCGCTGGCGAAATAAGTTTATTTCGATATCTGACAAAGACATGGAGAGATTGAGCGATTCACGCAACCACCCGGCCAGAGTGGCTGCTCGCCATGCACTATGGAAGGCAACAAAACGAGCACAGGGGGCTATGTGTGCAGCAGAATCGGCATTCGGCATGTTGGATGGCGATCTTCATTTGGATCCTTACACAATTCGTCAACTATCCGTGATGGGGGATGAAGAGGCATGGGGGAGTGACACTAGCACCAGTACATTTGATTGCAGTGACGACAATGGTGGTGGAACTTCATCTTCAGACAACGACACAAACTAAGACTAAGCCCCTTCTATTCCCCATTTGCTAGTGTGCTTGCGTCTTCCTTGTTCCTAAGGGGCTTGTATAAGTTGCACATGTGACCAACAACGTTGAATATATTGGCCAAGATGTCTGTGTAGTACAATGGAATTTTCTTTTGGCTAAAGAAGCCCCAACCTTGCAACCTGCTGAAATGGCGCTCGACATGAATGCGGAGATTGCTTTGCCCCTTGTTTCCACGCCTCTCATCAACGGTGTACGTCTTTCTGCCATTCATCCGTCGAATGGGTGCCACCATTTGACAACCAAGAGTATGTAGCTGCTCTGCCAACCTGTCAAACCCCTTATCAATAGGTATTGAATCTCCCCTTTTCAAACTGAATGGGAATGGCGATGCTTGGAAAATCTCAATATCAGAGATTCGGCCCGGGAAGGCTTCAGAGCTGCCGCAATAGGCGCCTAAAGGTGAGATGCCTCCCAATATCTTGGCTGTGTGATAATGCTTGTAGTAGCTAAAGCATATCCTACTAGCCTTTCTGCTGCATGGTTGCTGGATCCTTAGCTCTGTGCAATCTAGAATGAAGCGGATGCGGCTAGTGCCATACGCTTTCTTCCACTCCTCCATCAAGGGGCCTTGCATGAGCTCGACCTTAGGTACAAGGAATTCAGCTTTGAAGAACGTGTCCATGAAACTAATCCAGGTAACGAACACCCTAGATAGAGTGCCCAAAGGTATGCACATCCATGAACTGATAACCCGGGTACCTAGTCATCTGCGTAGCTTCACTAATGTTGCCAATAAAGCATCCTCTCGGGTGATTCCCTTGATATGTCGACCAACGCTCTTTCTCTTGGCAGTGCCATTATCAACGGCTCGCATGCGGACAATTGTTTGTTTGCCATGCCAATAACGTAGACGATGGACCTGACCGTTCCAATTAAGCCAATCAAAGAGTTCTTGCAGAACTTTTGCATTGTGCATGCCAATGAGTTCGGAGATAGCTTGATTCCACACGCTGCCGGGCAACATGATGTTATTCCAGGTAAGTTTTATACTTGTCTCTTCTTCAAGCATGGCCAACGTTGTTTGCACTCGACGAGTTTCTCGTTTTGCATGTTGTAGCATCGCTTCCATTTCTTGATGCATTTTGAGTGTCTCAGCCCTAGCACGCTAAGCAATAGCCGTTTCCTCTTCCAACTCTTTAATTTTACGCCATAGTTGTCGAATCTCCACTGTCTTGTTTGCGTTGGTTTTTTTTTACAACTCCAAACTTTGTTGTGTGCGTTGCAAGATAGCTTTGAAGTGGCCGGACATATCTGGGCGGGGGGGCTTGGAGGCTAATCTAATTGTAGATAGAATGGGCGTTGGTGCCATCACGGGCCTCGCTGGTGTGGCGCCCGCTTCTACTCGCTGCCTCTTAGTAGCCATGACTGCCGATTTGGAATTCGGGGGAGGGTTGCGAAGCGGGTTTGTCTGCCCAGTGAACAATGCTCTTGAAAGAGGAGACAAAACTGCCTTTGTCTGAGCCCCAATACATGTGCTTCTCGTACTTGAGGCCGGCCTTTTACTTGTAATTTGATTGATATTTTCTTGGTTTGCCATATATGGGTTGCTTGTTGTTCCCCGGGGTGTAGAACTGTCGCATGGGGAGAAAGCATTTTTGAAAATCTGAGCAAACGGGATTGGGGTTGCATGGGGCTTCAACTTCACGCCACCACCTTGACTGGGCACCTTGTCTTCGTCTCGAAAGTGAGACGTATGCACGCGATATTGCTGTGGATTTTGCAGCACTAGGTTACGGTCATGCGCATGGCACGGCATCGGGAGCAAGGAGTTAACAGCAGACCGGAGATGGTCTTTAGAGATAGTCGATAGGCGGTGCCCATCTCGCGTTTTTTACATTGCGTGTGACCACAAACACAATATCGCCCTGCTCGTTTGTCGTCCATTTTTCTTGCTGATCAACAAAGTCTAGTGCGGTAAGGAAACTAGTTCGGAGACCGAGCTTGCGCTAACCGCGACTTCCGACTTTGTGGCGCCGCTCCATGTCTCGCGCGCGCGGGTACTTGTATCGGCGCCGGTATAACCCTGTAGCCCAAAAATTTTAATCCCCCCTCCGCGAGCTAGTACTTTAGCTTATTATGGAACAACTCTATAGTTACTCTTTTCTTCGTTTTGCTTGGCGGCCTCCACTGCTTTTTCTTGTAAAACATTCGTAATATATTACCGATAAAATGTATTCCGGATACTATTCAGTTATGCGATAATATACTGTGAAAGCGCGAAGCATGGGCGCGCGGAAAGTACCTTAGCGTGCCAACTCAGCCGGCGATTTGCCTCGTCAGCCTCGCGCTTCCGCCGATGCTGCTGAACGATGCGCATCTACACTCACTACTCACAGCCGGGTAGCCCCTGTCCAACGGAACACTCCGTCGCGCAGCGTCTTGATTCAAAATCTACAGCTTTCCCCTGTCTCGTTATATTAACAGCCTTCTGAAATCTCCCGCCTAAGCGTAGCTATGGCCTTTCAGGTGGTGATCCCGCTCGCCTCGGCTCGGCTCTCGTGGATGAGGCGACCGTCGCCGGTCCCCGTCTTCGCGCCGTTGGGCGTCCACATCCCCCGGACGCCAGTGACTCCCCGACGCCCTTCCAACTTTACCCGAGTCGCAACGCTAACGCGTGAATCAAGGCGTATTCCAACCTTTGTTCGAGTGGTTTCATCGGAGGGCGGGAGCGGTGGCGGTGACGGGCCCTTTATGGAGTTGCTACCGGTCGGGGACGGCACCTCCTTTCACTTACAAAACTTGGGACAACCCTCCGCCGGCCACGCGCCGGCTATCCGCCTACCCGCTGGCGAGGACGCTCGCGTAGTGCTGGGAAGAAAGTGCGACCCTCCTTTATCATCGATTTGTATTTCTGCCCGTAGGCCAACGATGCCCTCCCCGAGCGACAGATGGTCGGATGACGGAAGAAGTGCATCTCAACCCAGAGTGACGAAGACTGGATTTAAGTACTAAACAGCATAATAGAAATTTCGAACTTAAAAACAATGATACATTATTAACATCTCGGACGCACAGCGTACCTGCCGTGCGTCGAATGAAGGCAACTCGGACAAGTGGCTTCGACGGAGGCTGACTTGAGCGGAATTCTTAACTTTCCGCAGCCATGAGCTTGCATCCCTGATGCAACAATGCGCGCCGCTCTCAGTTTACCATAGCCGCCCTGAACCAATCGCACGTTACTTGCTTCCTTAAAAAAACTTGCTTTTACGAGGCCTGCTATCCGCTATCCGTGGGCGGCCTCCCCTCATCTATATGTCCATAATGCAAGTGTTTGGCATCACTTTGGAAGGCGCAATGTCGCTACCGACTTCTCCGTTCGGCACTGGAAGCGACTTTCCCCTGCTGCACTTCCGACTTTCTCACCTCCGCTCTCGCCCGATTCCAAGCCCTACGCCCTAGAGCCAGAAACCTAAATTTTGCTGACGCCGGCTGTGTCGGGCAGGGGTGGAGGCAAAGCGGACCTCGAGATAGACGTCGCCTCTTTGAGCGCCTCACATGCAGGTATAAAGGACCAAAAAAAAAACAGGGAGACAGGAACGGCAGCTCTGAAAAATCGTTTGGAGGTGGCATACATAAAACCCGGAATACACCCCTAATTAGGGTAAACTCGAGATGCTTCTGACAGCCTGGTTTGCCGCTCCCGCAGCGTTAACCATTTCCCGCGGGCGACTGTTCGTGACTGACTTGGGCTCAACCAATGGCACGCGCGTGAATGGGCGCTACCTTGGGCGCGGCGAAGAGACACGGCTACGAGATGGTCAGGTGCGCGGCGAGCAGGCAAAGCTAGTTTAGGAACTACTGTCAAACCCTATAAGTAGGCAAGCTCAAATCCAAAGTTTTATCGGGCCTTGCGACTTTACTTAAAAGGAGACGGCCGTGTTTGATATTATTTGGTAAGCTTTCTAATGAAAGGCTATAAACAAATATGAACCCCAAATACAGCGCTTGAAACCCTAAACTATGAAGATCACAAACACAAAGCCCTGAAGAATTGCAACTCTGAAAACCTGTATTGAAACCTGTACAACCTATTGTAACCTTGCCTTACATAGGGTAACGATGTGACTAAGGCCCATCTGCGCATGGGCAGGTGGTCATTCTTGGCGACGAGCACCTCGCGGCGTTTGAGGTCGCGGGCGCTGGCGGCGGCGGCGGCGGCGGCGTCCTTGGCGCCTTCTCCGGCCTCTTGCCGTCCAACCGCAAAGCAGGTAAGCGGCGAAGCGTTCACTACCGATTGCCTGATGACGCCCCTTTTTTGTGTGGGGCGGTAGCTGTGTAGGGCAGGCAGGCGGCGATTAGGTTATTATCATTTGATGTACCCGTACCGATGATGCGCACTTTTCCGATAGTACCCGTAAACATTACGATCGACGGCGCGGAGATGAAAAACCCTAAACGAATTATTGAGCTGACGCAATTTGCCAAAACATTTATAATTTTATTGATAACACTAGCAGAGTTTCCTTAGTATAATCTGCTAGTTTTATGCACAATGTAGTGCTTTCCTTTTGCTGTGCTTTGGATTCCGTGATCCTCTTGTCACTTTTGCCCTCTTGTTTCCCCTCCCACTTTCCCTGTCCGTGCTCATCTGGTTCTTCTTGTAAACAAAAATGTTTATTGATTTATGGGGTAATAAGAATTTGGGGCTTTGCGCTTGTGATACTCAAAATTTGGATTCCTCTTGTCACTTTTGCCCTTTTGTTTCCCATCCCATTTTCCCTGTCCTTGCTCTTGTCGTTCGTCTTGTAATCTATTAATGTGGCCAGCATTATTAACTGATCCTTACTCGTCGGGCATGGTTGACGGAATCGAAGTGTTTCTTGCAAAGATTTCGAGGTTTTGAAAACATATAGATTGCTAGCTATGACGCGCATCACGTTGACGAAAGAACCACCACTTGCTTCATTGGCAATAGAGGTGAAATTTGGCATTAATTTGGTCTGCTTCAGTCGTCGCTGAGAAAAAGTGCACACCAAGTAAAACAATTGGACGCGATTTGTTGTAAATGCTTCCCATTTTGGAATACTAATGCGCCATCGCATTGCGATCCACTGTTTCTTGGGCCGTTCGACTGATTCGCGAGTTGGCAGTGCCAATGCGCGACGCATTTCCGGCAGCAAGACATGTTTAAAAAATACAAGTCGTTGAAAAAGTCTTAAGCTTATGTAGATTTTTTCTCACCGACCGACAAATGTCCTTACATTCATCGAAAGGTCACACACACAATTTTTTTGTCTTCCGTAAAAATTGCTCAGATATACTATTTACCAAACCGATCGATGACTATGCTCGTCATTTCTTTGAAAGCCACTCAATCGGAGTATGTGCTATGCTTTTAGGGTAAAAGACCCCCTACAGACATAATTGCGGCCGACTGATCGCGGATTTATTGTTTATGGACACGACCTTGTGCAACCCAGTAACTGCAGCGTCGTCGCAGTAACAGAAGAGTCGTCTATCATAACACTAGAAAAACGAATTGGTTCATTCAGAGATTATAGTTTGTGCGTTATTTATCTTCGCCGCCCTTATCAAGTGCCATTTGGAATAGCTCGACACTCGAATTCTTCCAATCCCGCCCGGCCGGTCGACCTGTGACTATGCTACTCCGTGGTACTGTTTGCAGAAGCCTCGACCGCCCGCCCAGCTCCGACGGTGGCCAATTCGACGAGTGGTGATGTTGACAACGACGGCGAAAAGCGGCGAAAAGGTGCATCCGATGAGGCACTCGCAGAGAAAGTGGCCGGTGCGGTCGTACGCGGTATGCCGGGCGAAGTGGGGCGTCAGGCGGGTAAGGCGGTGAGTGCAGCAACTCAGAGCCAATGGGCGACCGCTGTCGATTCCACAGCGAAACAGCGAGAGCAGCTTGCGCGTGAGGACGAGGAAGATGATAATTACCCGGAGGGTGGGCTGATTGCGACGCCGAGCACGAGGTGCGGGCCCTGTTGACCATTGTTACAAAATCAAATGCCGATGGTATCGACACGGACGAGCACTGATGCCGTGTGTTGTAAAGTACAGCGTTTGCGCAGCTCTCATTTTATTTCTAAAGAATTTAAGCAGTTTTACCTCATCAATGGAAGGTATTGCTCATCGTTGCTTGTTCTCATTTATTCTGGAGTGGCTCACAATGTCCGCTCGCACTTGATAATAATATGAGCTTAGCGGCGGCGAAATAGACGAATAAATCAACCATTGGTATGATTTTGCAGTTGCTTCATTTTCAACGTGACAAACTGTTTAAGTATTATCACATTGTGTTCACCCACACACTTCATACACAAACTTTTTTTTGTATTTTTTGGACGTCCCAACCTTTCTGATAGCGGAGTACACAACACATCGCACACTCGCTATTTTGACCCAAAGTATATAATTGACTGAGCGACGGCAAAGACTCCCAACACAAACCCAAACGTAACATGGCTCAGAAATTCGTCACTCAGAAAATATTATGTCCTCGCCCAACCCATATGAATATTACAAAGAAATTTACGATATAATTTACGGTGTACACATGTTAACTGTGAATACATTTAGCCTCTTTGAGCGAATGGGAAAAAAACAATACCGTCGAGGAACTCCATCGATGATAATGTGACACAGCATTGCGCCGCATAATCCAAGAATGTACGGAGTTTTAACCAGGTGTAGCTTTTTAAATCTGCGGCGTTTCGTTCCCCGACTGACGATCATAGCTCGGTGGAGGTCGTCCCGCCGGAGGGGGGCGGGCGGTTGACTACAGCATCCAGCGGTGAGGTGGCAGAGCGCGCGGGGCCGTTTGGCGCGCTGGCGGGGTTGGCCGAGGCGACGGGCAGGCTGGGCGCCTCGATCAACAACAGCCAAGTTCAAGTTAACTATCAGTACCGACCGGTGGTGCAGTTCAACACGGGCGGCAAGGCGCTCGGGCCGGGTGAGCTCAAGAGTGCGCTGCTGGTGGCAATCGCGGGGAAGGCGCGCGGTCTGAAGGCGACCGAGGTGAGCCGCGTCCATTTGTCTTCTTAGGTTACGAAAATGGCGCGCCGGAAATCAGAGAAACAAACGATCGAAGGAAACAAAAAACGAGAAAGGAAGAAATGTTATTTTTCTCCTCGTTGATACACTCATTTGTCGACGATGTGGTGGCGCCGACCGTCGTGCGTGTTTATCGGAGTAGCAGCGAGTGCTTGTTCGGTCGAGAGGGTGGTAGGCCGACTTTCTGAGCTTATTCCCTTGTACAAAATTTTTAATATATCGTTTTGCTGAAGCATAGTAATATGTGGGGCGGCGGACTGTGTCATTGAAAACGACTCAGAATGTATTTCCGTCTCAGCAATGCGGCGAATTCAAATGTGACTCGAGCAACTGTATTTCTCCATATCTCGTCCGTTGTCAGCCTTCGTGGACCGCCGTAAACCCTTCCGCCGCGGCAGTTGAGCGGAAGTTCTCCGGCACAGCATTTTGTTCCTCTAATGACCAGGATTCCGAACTACTTTCAAATAATCCCGTCGCTGCATCGTCGTCGTCGGCTGTTGTGCTCACCATGAGGCAGGCAAATTTGCCAATTACTATTATTTATATAACTGATGACGTCGTCGAGCTAATTAGCGCTTCTGAGACTTGCAACACAATGCCCCCCCCCCCCCCCCCCCCCCCCCCACCTTACAGTAATCGTGTCGACGAAAGGCTGATAAAACATGAATGGCCTTGTTTTGCGTCACACGGGTCTCTTACCGATACACCAATTCCGTCCGCTCGGCCCACTTTAGTATCGTAATCAAGATATATTTCGAGATGCCGCCGTGATTTGATTTCATTTTTTCCGGCTCGTTGTTCCACCTATTCAGCGCGATGTGCAGAAGATCGAGCAGCTGGCGCGGTCGCTGGAGGCCGCCAACCCCACACGCGCACCCCTCCGCTCGCCGCTACTCAACGGCCGCTGGGCGCTACAGTACACGACGTGCAAGGGGACGCTGGGCGGCAGCGGCTTCCTGGCCCCCTCCGGACCCATTCACCAGACCGTCGACATCTTCAACCAAAAGGTTTCCACAACTAAGTCACAAAAACTCGTCTCGGGTGCGGATAATGTCCAGTCTATTACGTTGAAAATCGAGGAATAAGCTCCTGTGCCATCTGGGAACTGTTAGTTTGTGGTATACCTGTAATTCTTTTTAGGGACCCGGTATTATTGGATGTCTTATGTGATTGTTGTGAGCAACAGATATTTTATGTCCAATCGGCACGAGCCAGGTGTTTTCTAAAATTGAAATACTCAGCGCTGCAAATCGACCGACACACTCTGAACTTTCCGGTCGAGCTTGTGTCTTGACGCAGCTTACTGGGTATAAATCAATGCGAGTAAGTGATTGTTGCTGACGAGGTGCCGCGGGCACTGCATGTGCTTGTCGTGCTCGCAGGTGCTGAACGAGTCCACATTCGAGCCGCTACCGTTTCTGAAGTGGACCAACGCCACGTCCGGCAGCCTGAACGCCAAGTCGGAGAGCCGTGCGGCGGTCAAGCCGGAGCAGTTCCGAGTCGGCCCCTTCAAGGTACAGTTGGAACTCGTAGGACTCGGCGACCCATGGTTATTCCGAACAAATATTCCGAACGTTGCCTTTTCGGCCATCCATTCCAAAACATATCGTTGAGATATCATATTATCCTGAAATTCGCATCGCAGCTTCCTTTTCCAAGTGTTTCGTAAACATATCAAACCGTTTATTGTTTAGTCCTGATTTTGTATTCTGTTCCTGGAACACATTCTATGCTGTCGTCAGTTATTGTTGACACAAAATAGGCTGTTTCATCTTCAGCTGTGCGGAGGTATCAAGAGAAATATTGCACTCTTTTGTCGCTTGGCATTTCTCAGATGAAGTCGCCGCCGAAATCGCCCGGTCGAGCGGCGATGGAGTGGGAGGCGCAGGCGATGGGCGCTTCCAGTGAGGCCTGGCTGGACACCTCGTACCTTGACGCCGACACCCGTATCTCGCGGAACAGCAACGTGCGCCCGCTTCCTCTTTCCCTTCCCCTACCGTAACGTCACACGGTCGGATTGCGTGCCGTTTCGCACAACTTCTGCCTCCAGACTCTATTATAGTCGTCGGATCCCGACAAAAAACTACAGAACCCGCCGGTGATTTGCCGGTGATGGTAATACGAATGTGCTTTCGCCGCGCTGTTCCGCAGGGCGAGCTGTTCGTCTTTACAAGGGACGACCCCAACGACGACTGATCAAGGGATGATCAATCCCGGCTAGACCAATTATCATCGCCGTATGCGGTGGAGCTTCACAATTATTTATGAGAATCGCCGAGAAACATTTTTCAAGGCAGTCTTTCTTTTTAACGAGTCGAGTTTTTCTTTCTGTGATTTCCCTCGCGAGGGCTGTCGCGGTTCCTATGCTTGAACTGTGCTGCCGACGGTAGAGGAGAGAGCGAAGTCGAGACGCGTCTTGCTGTCGCTTCATATTTCATTCATGCAAGTCGGAATTTATTTGATTGTCCGCTAAAATAATCTGTCAAGTTCTGAATAATGCACTAAGCAGCGACTCAACCCATCACAACGCAACCTTGACCCTCACCGTCGACTCCTGCTCTGCCTACTGCCTGGTGCCGAGGGCGGCTGCCGCGGTGGCGACCATGCTGAGGTCGTTCTGCACCTTGGCTTCCTCTAGTACTGCGGCCATCGCGGCGCGGTTGCCTCGTTCGCTGCGCGCCATCTGGTACGCCCGGTTCAGGAGCCCCAGCCGGAGGAGGCCCGCAACCTTGGCGGACACGCTGGGCAGCTGCCGCACCAGCCGCTCCCCTTCTCGCGCACACCCCACGGAAGCGTAGCCCGCGATTGCGGCCATCACCACCTGTGAACAACGCCACCCGCGAATCACACGAACTGGGCCGAGAGAAAATAACGACGACGGCCAATTCTCATTCATCAAATAATATATACCCTAACAAAGAGTATTCGTGTGTCGATAAGGAATTATTAAAGACTTAGTTATAATATCCGTACTTTGTGTAGACTACACTTATCAAAACTAATAATTATGTATAAATACGCTCGGTGACTGTCATAAACTGTGATTTGCCGTCTTTTTTTTTCTGACCGACGCACCTCGCTCTCGGCCCGTCCGTCGATGGTGGCTCGAAGGTTGGTTAGCAGCTTGCGCAGCCAGTCGTGCTGGTACTCCCGAGCCAGGCGGTTGGCCACTTTGCTGTACACCCGCTCGGAGGGCAGTCGCAGGTCGTGCATCAGACGAGACGCCAGGCTGAAGTCCATCTCGAGCAGCGCCTCCGCGACGACCTGCGCATGAAATGACGGTTTAGATGTGCGGCTCCACGAAACAAATGCCTGATCGCCCTTTCTCGTTTGGATTTCATTGGGATATGTCGGAGCCCTCTGAAATAAAGGCCGTCCATTTGAAATACATATCAAATCAACTTCTAAAGTTCCTTTGTAATTCATAATGTAAAGTGTACGAAATGTATTTCTTCGTTATTCATTGGATCATAAGCATAACCCCATTCACACCACCTTTATATCTTGAATTGCATTGCTAAAAGGCGGTTAAGTAAACTTGGCAAAGGTCAGATGAATTTAAGATCAGCTCAGTTTTCGCACTCAATTTTTTATTCGAATCGACAACCTAGTTTTTTTTTAGCGACGGGTCGCACCTCGCGACGAACGTCGGCTGCGGCCTCCTCGTCGAGCACCTGCCCGTCAGGCCGCACCACCCGCTCACCGGGCACCACGAACAGGCTGATCTCTCGCGGCGTCCGTACCGACTCTCCGACTGGCTCGCCCGTCCAGAAGCTCCCCACCTGCGCCTGTCGATCGAAGTGGGCGGGAACATGGCAGTAAGCGACGGTACTCGACTCGACTAAAGCATAACAATACTAGCGCTGCCGAAAGTTCACGACACCGTTGGAAATGGGATTGCAATCAAAGTCACGAACGGGTCGAAAAGGCAATAACAAACGTAGTTAATACTTAACAGCCCCCCCTGGGTGTGAAATTGAACGCCCCTTGTTTTGTGCGCAAATGTAAATACAGAATTGTATGAAAGAATCTGGAAAACCATCAAAGAAGGGAACATGGAAAATTGATTACAAGAGAAGATGGAAGCAAAACGATAAACATTTGAATGTTATTTAAAAAGATAAACGCATTAACACTTAATTTCCAGTTTCACACTTATTAGTTTCCAGTTTCACATCAAAAGGAATAATCACTTTGATGAAAGGAATGGAGAAAATGAAAGTAGCGAGACTGCAACAAAAAATCAGAGCGCCAGTTTGTCTATCCGTACATAACACCAGTACTTTGTCATTTGATGCTGTCTTCCTTCTCATGTTATAAGTTATTTACAATTGTGGTTATATCAAGTAAAAAACACAATTCACGCCAAATACGACAATAGACAACGTCTAAATTAAAATCCGTGCTGGGGAGAACAAAGACGCACGCACGGCAGCTGTCCGCCGCGCTCTGCGGCCCTCACGCACCCACCTGTAATTCTTGTTCCTTGAACGCGTTTACCACGTCGATCTGCAGCCCGGTCAGCACAAGCTGCCGCGCCACGTCCGACCGACTGGCGGCGGCCTCCGTCGGTACCGACCCGGGCGGCGGCGACCCCGACGCCGTCGTCTCGTCGCCAGCCGTCCGTCGACGTGCCGCTCTGCAGCCGCACCACGACACACAGCCAGTCCCAATCATCTCGACGTCCGGACACAATTTCAAATGAAAAAAGTACTTTTGCCGTTTTGTGTTTTGATTTGATTACAACACGCAGAAGGTGCAAGACCATCCAATAAATAGTATTAATATTATTATCACAATTGTTGTGAAATTGCTTACAATAACCTGTGAAAATAGTAGTGATACACACTTTCTATGCTAATTTCTGAATGAGGAATCAATTGACTATCAACTAAGCATGATTACCGTTGAAAAATGGCGGCAGCCTGTTTGGTGAGCCGCAACGCATTGAATTTGTCATATTTCATTTTTTTTTCCACAAAATAATGTTCTGTAAATTTTACAACATATTAGCCCACAATCGCCCATTCTGTCATTCAATCTCAACATATCATCAGCAGTAAACAAAGGTGGCGGGGCAGAGCCAGGCTCGCCTTGTTGGCCGGTCGCCCGCGCGGCCGTGCGCCCCCAGAGCGTCCTTGAAGTGGCCCGTGGCGCTGTCCAGGTGCTGCAGCCCCTGCCGCGTGGACAGTTCACCAAAAAGATGGCTCAGAAAGAAACGGAAGGGGTGGGCAGGCGTAGTGAGGAAGCCGGTTGCTGTACATTTGTGATTCCCTTTTCTGTATGTAATCAAGCAAATCAAGATGAAGTAGATCCAACCAGAAGAATGACAATGAAGGTTCAGTTCTTACGCACACAATTTGGCACATTATAACAATTACAAGTTAAATGCGGAAAAATCATATAATAAATATAGAAATTTTGTAAAATATATATTATATTGTGCGCAAGAAAATAATCATCGTAGAGCAAATTAATGAAGAATTTATTACATTAAAATAACCGCATACGCCTCGACACACCCATTGCATTCTCATCAGCGCGCATCCACTCCCCCTCCCCTCCCGCGTTACCTTGTCCAGCGTGGGGGCCATTCCGAACAGGATGCAGGCCGTCATGCCCGCCTGCAGGTGGTGCCCGAGGGCGAGCTGGCAGCGGTAGAGGTGGTGGGGGTGGTGGTTGGCTGCCATCCACGTCTCTGCGCCGCCCAGCGCCGCCCTCCCAGGCTCTCCCGCTCGCGACAGAGTCGCCACCATTTGGTCCACCTTTTACATCCACCAGCACCGCGACACCGCGTGTCGGATTTGTGACGGTTGAGTCTTATCATCGTTTGCAGGAAGCGATGCGTTACATTTGAATTGCGATACTCGAAATTTCAACGGAACGCAAAATAGTGAATTGTGCGGTTGGAAATTTAGGGTAATATGGGGACGACGGCAAACGGGCAGCTTTAAATTTAGCAGCCTCGGCATTTTGAGCACTGCAAATGATCGACGATGGTCGCTTTCGCAGAGTTTATCAAAATTGCATTTGCAATTATTCGGATAACTAATTTGAAGCTATACTAAAATATGTAATTGTTCAGTTTGTGTGATTTTCGTAAAACAGATTCAATAATATTACAATTATAATTATAATTTTTTGTATGTTTATTAGAACACAAACAACTTCCAATTTCATCAGACATGTTCAACAGCTCACACGACACACGCCTTCGTCACATGCGGGGTGCCATGTGATCTATGTAATTCTTATTTACAAAAGGAAAAAATGTGTTTGTGTTTTGCGGCTTGTGCATATAGTACGGGTACTGTACCTTTACGTACTCCACGCTGAGCTGGCAGAGTTGGTGCAGCTGGGAATGGTCGGCGGCCTCCGCCGACGTGGCCCACGCGCCTTCCGAGTACGGCGGAAGGGCGGCGACGTGCGCGCAGGCGGCCGACAGCTGATCGTGGCGGAAAAGGAAGGGGAGGAGGTGGTCGGGGGCGTGCTGTCCGAGGAGGCGGGCGGCGATGGCGAGCGGGTCTGCAGCCAGCGCGTCAACCGGCGGGTTAGTAGTACTATAGATTGATTACAAATTTCAAGTATCAGTTTAAAATAATATCTAAATTTATATGTCATAAAAATGCCCTCTGCTGATTTTATAACTTCTGCCCCATTTTGGTCCTGTATTAATAGGTTTTGTAAGCAAATTAAAGACTGATTTGCTTGACTGAACTTCGACCAATTTGGCGACGCGTAGTACTTAAAGATGAATATGACCCAAACCACACCCGTACCATTTTCGCAGTACATGTACACGTACTTGACTGAGATTTACATACGCACTATGTAAAAGTCTGTCGCAAACTCTTTATTCTGAACCAATAAAGCAATTTAATTCATCTCGTCCAAATGCTTTCCCCACATCACAAAGTTGCGCTCGGTATGTCGACTCCGACGGACTTGAGAATTTCCAGTAATCCGTCTCTCTGCTTTGCCGTAAACAATTTTTTTCCGGAAACGAAACGACACCATCGGCAGCATAATTGAGGTCGATGGATAACAAAGAAAAATAAAGGGAGTTGGGTTGCGGAGGTCACCGTGGTGGGGCGAGGCCGAAGAGGTCAGCGGCGGCGCCTGAGTCGGCAGCTTCAGAATTGTAAGAAAGCTGCTCCCATCCATCGGCCGATCGTCGTCCGCCTGCAGCAAAAACAAACAAACAAACAAATAAGCTCACAATGATGCGTAGGTTTATCGAGATAAAAAATCGACCTCAAAAGTGGAGTACTAAATTGGACATATTTCGTATTATGTCCAATTATGACACGTACGTTTAGAGTAATTCAGAACGCCGCGCTAAATGTTTTTTGCAAAAACCTGTGTTTTCCGTAAAATAACCTAAACCGAAAGTGCGTTCGTACGAACAGAGCACACCAATCGCAACATTTGACTGCAATTTACTGATGGACGGCGAGGTGATCGAGATGTGACACGGAATGTCGCCAATTTAGCATTTGAACCACTAATGATTTCATCGGATGTTGTTTCCACTCCTAAAGGTTGTAAATACACCCCCCTATTTCAGTTAAGCAGGAATACTTTGTCGCTAAGAGCGGACGCTATCGCTGCATTCGTTGAATGGACCGACCGACCGTCAGTGGCAAATGAGGCATGCAAACTAGTTAGTATGCCTCCATTGCATCATTCGCTGCAGAATAGATGGCACCTGCTGCACACATTGGACAGCGCGTAATGCCTCAAATGGTGCGCATCACAATTCACCGTCAAACGAAATTAATAATTGCAAAAAACACCCGAAACAATAACAAAAGAAATTTGTAAAGTATGGTTGATTATAAGTAAGTGTACATTGTAATTATGGAAAAAGATATAATAACAGCACACAAGCGAATGGGTAGCAATTAAAAACCCACATGTGGACATTCATAACAATCGCTTTCACGGCATCACTGCGTTGAACGAGAGGTGTACCATGGCCGAGTTGCGCATCGCCTGCACGTGCGCTCTCACTGCTCCAATGTCCGCCGGCGCGCCGTGCTCCACCTCCGCCGCCACCCGCAGCGCGAGGTCGCGAGCCTCAGCCAGCGCGGCGTGACGACCGTCGCCGCCGCTGTCCCCCAGCGAGCGGTCCTCCCCCCGCGCCGTATCATTGGAGCGGCCCAACAGCTGACGCAGCGCGTTGTCGAATTTAGTCTCCGCCTCGCGGTACTCGCCCACCTGAGCGCGGCGGCCGCCGGCAAACGAGGTTAGGGAGGAGGGCGCATCCAGTCGATGCACAATTTCATGAAAAAACAATAACCACTCCAAATGAATAAGTCAACTGCAATAAACAGCAACAACAACTAAATACGAAATTTTGATATCATCTATTTCTGAGGATCAATATATTTGTAAACAATACCAGAAGTCGATTCGAATAATTCAGACGAAAAGCAAAACTTCTCAAGCGCGTGATTGATTACAAGCAACACAGCGTCAAATGCTGAAATTCACGAACTTGTGACACGTCTTACTTTGACGGTAACCCTAAATTCATGAAACAGAAAAGGGCTCCACTGATTTCTCCCTTTTGTGCCTTTCTCCTGAACTTGGTCCTTCGCGGCCTAATTTTAATGTCAGTAAATCTCTAACATTTCACAGAAACCCGGAATTGTGGCAAAACCAGTTTGCTGTGGCTTTTCACTTACGCGCGCACAAACAAACCGCATTGCATGTAAACATCAATGCCCAAGGAAATGAAGCGTTGCTGGTGGGAGCGTAGCGTCGTGCACCTGCATGAGCGCGAAGCCCCATTTCTCCCAATACAGAGGAACATGGAAACGCAGCTTCTTCGCCACGAAGACGGCGAGGCCGTAGCGCTCGGCGGCGACCAGCCGCTCAAGAAGTCCCTCCGAACGAGCGCCCTCGTCGCGGCTCTGCAGCTCCTCCAGCACACAGCCCGCGCCGTGGCCCAACAGCGTCTGCAGCAGCTCCACCTGCACTCCGAGAAACACACATGTGCGGGTGTCGATGTTATGAAATCGAACAAGTGAGGTGATGCGGAGCCTGTCGAGAATCAGTTACCCCCCTAACCTACCAATAACATTCCCTAGCAATCGACACAATAAGTCCGACTGTTTTCGTTTTACCCAAATTTGTGTGCACGTATATGTGTTTATACATATATGGGCGTGTGCGTGCGTGCGTGTGTGTGTGTGTGTGTGTGTGTGTGTGTGTGTGTGTGTGTTTGCATTCGCGAGTTTGTGCGCGTGTGTGTTTGTGTGTGTATGTGTCCGTGTGTGTACTAAAGTGTATGTCTTCGTGCGTGTGCGTGTGTGTGTGTGTGGGGGGGGGGGGGGTTGTGTGTATGTGTATATGCGTGTAAGTGCATGTGTGTGCGTGTTTTTGCGTGTGCGAGTGGGTGTATGTGTGTGTATGTGTGTGTGTGTGCGAGTGTTTGTGTTTGTGCGTGTGTGTGTGTGTGTGTGTGTGTGTGTGTGTGTGCGAGTGTTTGTGTTTGTGCGTGTGTGTGTGTATGTGTGTGTGGGGGGGTTATGTGTATGTGTGTGAGCGTGTGTATGTGTGTTCGAGTGTGCGCGCGTGTGTGTATGTGTGTGTGTGTGCGCGCGCGAGTGTGTGTGCGGGTGTGCACGCGTGTGGGGGGGGGGGTGGGTGCAGGTGTGTGTGTGTGCCCGGTATCATCAGCTCGATCGAATTCGATACAAGTGAAAGATTTGGGTTTGGAAATGTTGATAAAGTATCATGTTTATAGGGTTTTGGGTTTGCAATATATATCTCGGCGCAGTGGACGGTAATGGTGGATGCTAGTGACGTTCGTCTTCAAGTACTGATACGAAATATCGCCGCGATTGGTGGCACACACATATATGGAAATATGGCAACGTTATGCTTTCAATAGCATTACACACTGAAGGGACAAACTTGGCATCATTAGTCGGCAGAAAGGCATCCAGTCATGAACCCAAAAGAGGCAGCACTTCAGTCATGGACCCAAAGAGGCAGGAAATACAACGGCGAAATGCAAAAAAATACATTCACACTTCCCACCCTCAACGTCTGAAAGATGTCCAAAGATCATAATCAAATAAATTAAAAGACAACGACATTATTCAAAATTCAATATGCCGGACGGTAATATATTAAGCATAGCTGGCAAGCAAAGTGAAAAGGACCATCATAGCTTGCCGAGCTAAACCATGACTTTCAGGTCGGAGAACAGCTGTAAATCGGATACTCTGAATGGAATAATTACATAAATTGGCAATTCCAGCGAAATGGCCAAGAGGCAACCCTCACCTGTCGCCGCAGCTCCTCCACTCGCCGCCGCAGCCCCGCCGTCGCCACGTCATCCGGCCGGCTCGGCGCGAGTGCGGTGGGCGAGTCGTCGCCGCCCCTCTTCGCAGCGCCGTCCGTAAGCTGTGCCTCCAAGGTGGCCAACACCTTTGCCACGACGTCGGCCGCCTGGAGCCCCACCGTCACGGCGCGCAGCTTGCCAGCTGTCGGGGCGGACACAGGGTCGGTGACACTGTCGCTATTAAATGTAAAGTACTTGATTAGGTAGAGAGAACATCGGAAGATATTGAATATATGGCCTCAGCATTGACGGTTTCTGAAGGAGCCGGAAGCCCATCGACTCTTTATCTAATTCTGCCATTCGAGAATGACTGTGTGCACGCCACTTCAATGTGCGCCGGTCTATCGCGAATATAGCGTAGTGAAGAGTTGTGAAAGGGAGGCAATAACATTGACAGCACAGTCTTCCAATCATCCTCACCAGGACATGAAAATAAAACGGGTGATCATCACACGTAAATGCTTCTATCATACAAAATAAACATATATACGTCGCAAAAATGTCGGAACATGATATCCGAGCATAAACAAGGACGTCGATATCAGAGAGTTGAGTTGGCGAGAGTGGCGTCAAGTCTCAGGTGGGTGAAAGCGGTGGAACGAAATCACCAACATACTGTAAAAGAATGCACCAGTTTGTAACACGACTATCTGCTCAAACGCAAACAAATGTGATAGCGTATTCCTATGGGAACTAGATATTTTCGATAAGCATACAAGGCGTTGACGTCGCACCGATGAGCGCAGCACACCACTCCGCGGCGTTTGGCGCTGGGCTGGCCTCGCTCAGCAGGTTGGTCAGTATTCGGCCCGCAATGGTAGTGCACATTTCGGCTGCCGCGACGGGGGTCGACGCCAGGTCGACGAGCGACGCGAAGAGGGCGGGACAAGGGGCAGCGCGGAAGGAGTGCTCCGCGCGAAGTTGATTGTCGTACTCGCGAGTCCCCGATAACACGTTGACGGAGTACCGCCGCTCACCGGCTTCACCGGCTCGAGGCGACGACAGAGTCGGCACATTTCGGGCGCTACGGCTGAGGGGGCCGTTGGTCGCCATCGCTCCGCGCCGAGGGGCGGAGGTCGCCGCCGACGACGACGACGTCGCCTGTTCGGCGGCGAGGTCGGGAACAGAAATAGCGACAGCCTGCTCTGCGTAGTGCGCGACCACGTCGTCGTCGTGCATTTCGGGGATCGCCTGAAGCACCGCCTTGGCAGCGTTCACCTGAACAATTAAACAGCGAGTGTCAAGCATTCAATCGAGCATACATGTAACCCTTAATATTTGCAAGCGGCATGAGGTGACACACGGAATACTGTACCGCCGCTGTAGAGCACGTCCAGTTTATTAGGGTTTAAATCGCCTATGTTAAACAGTTGGAAATAATTCTTGTAACATTGCGGCCCGTGCCAGCGGCCCGCCCCAACCTGCTGACTCATGACGAGCGCCTCAAGCAGCAGCTCCGGGTGGGGCAGCAGGTGGTGCAGCTGCTTGGCCCAGTTTCTCCACGCAACCTCGCCCTCCAGTACCGACAGAGCAGCCGCGCCGCGGCCCACACGCTCTACCCCCAAACGCGTGTCGCTGCTGAATCCCGCCATCCGATCCGGCTGACACAGAGGCGGCGGTCGGTTAGAACCAGGGTCACAATCAAAATGTATTACATAGGAAAAGGCATTTTGGGGCTAGCGGGGTCGCCGATCAGCCGCGGTCGCACGGACGGTCAAAATATTTATCGAGAAAGAGTGATGAGCCGAGGCTAATATATGTGTACGTATATCATAGCGCTAACGGATTTAGTATAATACATAATAGGGCATGGGTATTTGCGAACACGAGTCGCCGTTCGCTACCTGTGTCACGAATTGGAGGAGCAGCTTGGCCTGCGCCAGCGGCACCCTCGCCCGCAGCACCACCTGCACGGTCGCAAACATGTCGTCGGGCGGGAGAGCCGCGAGGTGGCGGAGGGCGGCCATGGGCCCGCTCCCAGAGCGTCCCGTCACGGTTCGGCCCAACATTGCGGTCACTAGCGCCGCGTGCGCTTGGTGCGCGACAGCTGGCGTCAGCGGGTCGCCGGCAGACACGTGCGCCACGACGTCCACCGCCAGCTGCGGCGCCCCCGACGCGACCAGACGTCGGATGACCTGCCAAACCACACAACACAAAATTGTGTATGATAAACACAATCGCAAAATATATACCCCTCTTGACACATTCAAATATACATAATTATTTTACTGACTACGATTAGAACAGGTGGTTAAGTCGTCCTCGTAGCTTAATACTCGCAATTAAATTTGGGATCAAGCGATTCGGGTGTAGATAACGGTTGAAGTGGGCACTGAAGTTTATTTACAAAGAACATTATGGATGATAAAGCAACTGACGATTATTCATTTAGGATCAAACTCCAACCGACAACGCAAATAAGAAACCGTGCACGGCGAACCCATGTGGCGCCTCACCTGCCCCCGTTTGTCTTGGAAACTGGCGTGCAGCTGCTGCCACGCCGCGAACTCGGCGCCCACGTCGGTGGCGAGGATCTGCGAGTACAGCTGTAACTGCCGCGCCAGTGCCTCCATCTTGGCCTGGCCAATAACATTGACCAAAAAAAGTAATAGAGAAAATGTTACCATAAAATGAACTTAATACAAACAAAAGCACAAAACATATGCACAGTTTATATTATTGTCAACAGTGATGGCGGGGAAAAAGGCGGCACGTCCCACAGAAACCCATAAATGCATGTAACCAGGTACAGATGGCGGGGCGATATACCGACTGTCAACCGCGGATACTCCAAGAACAAGAAACACATGCAATCGTAGCAGCAGAAATTAGAGAGGGATAGCAACAATCAATCCACGGTGGGCAGCTGTGTGTACCAAATGTGCTGAAAACGAAAAGGCATGCAGAACATGTAGGCAATACATAGATTTACGGATGAAACGCATTCATATTTTATTTTCAAAGGCAAATGGATTGCCGTCGGACAGGCACATACGGGTACACGAATAAACTCCAATAATGATTTCTAACGGGTACTTTTAATTTCTTTGCAAGAATGCAGTAGTTAATGCTGATAAATGAATTATAAAGAAAGCAGTAGCAAATCGTCTATTCCAAGCGCGAAGCGACACAGCCCATTTGTTTTATTGTCGGCAAATAAAGCGGGAACCCCCACCGTCTTCGCGGGCCCCGCCGGGTTCCCCTGACGGCGCAGTCCCGCCGCGCACAGCAATGCAGCATCCAATGCTTCCTACGCCAGCAGCGCGAAAAGCAAATTGAGTGACGTGTCAGGCACAAACAGTCAGACACCCAACACCACCCGACGCAAAAGTATGACTGTATGAGAGGATGTAACTTGCTTACAAGATCGGTTCCCGAAATAGTGACAGAATCGAAAGAAGCAAAATAAGAAAAAAAACATATAAAACCCACCCGATTCATCGTTGATAGCTGAGTCGCGCTTATTCAAGGTGTCTATAGAGGCGGTATGACTGAATAACATCAGCAGCATAATTGGCAACGCAGTGCGTATGATCGCTCTGACGGGTATATTGCATGCATAACATCGCAATCGCCATGGCATACTACCAACAAATCAGTTGCAGCATTGCAGCGTTGTGTGGGAGTAACTTGGTGTTCTCTCGTGTTTTCTCTGCTGGGTTTGTGCTCTATATCAATATAGCTATCGGTAGCAGATGCATGCGGGACTGATGTATGTGATCATTGCGGCACCGCGTTTCAGACGGGTACCAGTAGGTCGATTCCGAAATGTTTGCTTCCGACCTCCGAAGTCGCCGCAGTGTCAGCAATTTCGTAGAGATAGAACCGAGTACCGTTAATTACTCGTCAGCTAAATTATGCAAAGGCTGCGAGCGGGCGGAACTAGGTATACCGACAAATACGGGTATCGACAATAATACCGAACTAACATATTTGGCATTACTGTAATGACGGTGTTCACTCATTCGTAGCGGCACTGGTACCTGCAGCTCCCAGTGGAGCATGAATCGCCAGATGAGCCCTGCCGCTCGCCCCTTGTCCGCCATTCGCATGACGCACTGCCATGACAGCGTCGCGTCGGTGCGGCTTACATCGCCGCGACTGGTCGTGAAACTTCCGCCGTGGAGGCCCGGAGCGGGCGAGGGGCGCATCGAGGGAAGTCGAGCCCCAAAGAGCAGCCCCAGCACAATATCCTCGAGCAGCGCATCGGGCGGTGGCCCGCAGACCGAACTCCCATCAATCTGCACCGTGTCAACAAAAAACAAAAAAATCGTAAGTAAACATAAAATGAAGTATCGGCAATATCGAAATGGGATTATTTATTGCTTCAACTGTATCAGCATAGTGCTCCGTATTACTCACAATAGAGGAGTGGTACCCGTATCCAAAATATACCGCAAACAGAATCGGAGAAATGGCCGTCGAATAAAGCAAAACGCGCATCGAACGACAGCCGCTGCTTTTGGCCGCCGATCATTGGTCCGATCAGGTTGCGGTATGAAGACTGCCCAGGCCAAGGTATAATCGCTGAGAGTACGGACGCATGCACCAAATATAAGCCAACGACAATGAAGAACATTGTACGTATCAAAGGTCGGAACTTTCGCGTCCACACATACAGCATACAGGTATTTGACAGATCCGCAATCAGAGTTTTGCCGTATCACAACAGTACATGGAAAGGCAAGCAACATAGATTGTCGTATGCTTATACGGATGCACAGAAGTTCATGATAACTTTAAAGTACCCGTTTCTGGTGTTTTGGAATTATGATTTCACGTCTGGACAAGTCAATTTGTTTAACAAAGAACCGCTGATGCTGTGGCAAGCCTTTCTGTTCCTCGGGCTTAGGTTTTTCCTCTTTTCTTCTCTTTGCTTGGTGCCCTCCACCGCTTTTTCATGTAAAGAATTGATAAATCCTGTTTAATAATTAACCGAGTACCCGTATCAACCCTGGCGTGTCCTCGCAGCAGCACAGTTCCAAAAACTGTTGCCCCTCACAGTTATTGCGGAATGACAATCAAGTATCGACTATGAGTGAGGTACGTCGACGTGGAGAATAGTCGTCGCTCATCGGAAGCTGTTTGCATTATTCATATCTTTCATTCTGTTCTATTTTCATTCAATTGCACACTTTATCGGGCAGCAATTTGATGACATTTGATAACGCTCAGACCTTACTCCATCGTCATCCAACAACTAAAATAAAACCCGAGTCTGCAGCACCCATGCCAGGGACGCGACGAACTGCCGCCACAAAAGCCAGGCGATCAACCAGCTCAGCCGCCATGGCGGTGGTCAATTCACACTAAATGGTGTTGTATCCCAGAATGACTAACGGGTGCCTTATTAGCGATAGCGAGAGTGGCCGCGGATTACGACCACTGGCTAAAGATTACTGCGTAGTTTGAGTAAAGCCACGGAAAACACGGTGTACCGAAAGGAGAAGGATGCATACGAGTCTAAACGGGAAAATGATGAAGCGGTCGCAATTCGGATGTGCAGGTAACACCGAACTGCTGCACTGTTGATGAGAGCGAGGCAACCCACCGCTGCCAGAGCCTCGGCATATTGGCCACTCTCCATCAAATCATGGCACTCCGACGGAAGGCCGATAAAGTAGTCGCCCTCGTCGACGTGCTCCACCCCCGTAGCGACCGCCTCGCCGGAAGGCAGCGACGGTGATGCGTCGTCAGGCGCGTGCGAAGGCCCGACAGTTTCCGCAGTTCCGACCTCTCGCTTGTCGGTCTCCTCCAGTCGATGCACTATCCAGCGACGCAACGGACGGTGCGGCTCGGAAATCTCGAGCGCAAACGCTGCGATGTCCGCGCCCTCGCCGGGTTTCCCCTCCTCGCCCGCCTGTCGCGTGAGCATGGGACACGCCCGGCGTCATGCCGAGTCCGAAAGCACAAAAATACGAGGCGCGCCATTCTAACATGCGCCCACAATTCGTCCTCCTTCGTAATCTAATCTGTTGAACTACAGGCTTAGCTTCAGAGCACGTTGGCTTCCATTGCAATCATCTTTATGATTGCGCGATGTACTCTTGAACGGTGGTATACCCGTCGTAAAAATCCGCCCTCTCTTACAAATACGCGCCTTCCGATATTGGTACGGGTAAAGTTTCTTCGAAGACAGATTGGATTAGTAATGATAAATTTTGGCCGTGTTTTCATGCCATCCTGTCTATGGTACGGGTACTTCAGGTAATTCATACATCAGAAAATGTAATTTCTGGACACAGCGGATGTTGGATGCAGCGCACACCTTGCTTATAAAAAATAAACCATTCAGGCGCATAATGCCTAACGCAAGCAAACCAATAGATGGCCATCCAGTTGCCGCAAGCACGGGGACAGACCCAACCGCATCAGCACAACCGCCGTTACAACAGGTGTGATCCATAAATTCAGGCATAACCCATCAGGTGTAATTCACAATTGAATTCTAGGTCTGATCTAATAATTTCAGGAAATAAGCTTCACGTAAAGAATTACATTTGCCAATAATCTTAAGGGGGGGGGGGGGGGGGGGGGGGGGGGGGGGGGGGGGATTGAATGGTCATGTGATAAAATACAGGGTATTGCTGCATTACAACGGGAAATGGCAATTTATACTCTTCTTATCTATAAAATGTAATTCATTGTCAATAAATAATACCGATCTCCTGCACATTCATCTCCCCAATGTCACGCACGGCGCATGAGTTGAGCATCACACTTGGCAGGACAAAACAGGACAGCTTATGGGTGCGTTTCGCAAACTTGCAAAACGCGAATTCGGATACATTTTTTATATATAATGTTCGCTGCTTTGCGCTGTGCGTAATGTTCGAATCTGCACAATCAATAACAAAATGTCGATATCTTCAAATATTCCAGAAAATTGACGGCAAATTAAATGCGGAATCCGGGCATGGGGGCGCACCAGACGGCCAGGATTCTGCAGGAGCCAAAAAACCGAGGCCAGCGCGGCGCGGATGGTTGACTGCACTGCCAACGGACGGAGGACGGCGATGCTGAGGTCAAAGGCGCCGAGACGGGGGGTCGCGCTGTCCCGCGGCGGGCAGCTGGAGAGGTCGAGGGAAGAGGCGGTGGGTGGGGGCTGCAGCGTGGGGGGGGGCGTGGGGGAGGGGGAGGGGGGCTGCCGTGCCTGGGCAGTCAAAATGAATTAAATATCAACATCGCTACCGGTGTCATCCAAAATGGGAAAATTCGTTTTTAGGTAGAGCTTTTCTACGTTTCATAAAATGTGGAGATCTGAAAGTTCTAAAAAAACTGTTATCTTTTCGTAGTTTTCTAATCTATAACCAAAATTCAAAAAAGTTAAAATATTTGATTATTCAGAAATGTGTCGATCATTCAGAAAATAATCTTTCAAAATCGTAGAAATCCGAGTTCCACTGCGGTTACGGTTAAATAATCATTTTCACCTCATCTTGAGATTTGAAAATACTGAGGAATTAAAACAATCTGCACAAGAGTTGAAATTTGACAATGGATGGTCACCGAGGTTTGCAAAAAATATCATTTTTTCAATGCATGAATAGTAAATGGGGCGTAGGCAAATATAAATTGAAAAATATGTTTTGGAATCGACCCAGAGGAGCGGCGAGTGTGTCAATTTTCAGGGTCCTTCCAAGAAATAAATTAAACCTGCATGTGATCGCCAGAATATTAAATTAAGTCGCAGTGCCAGTCATTAACCATCATCAAAGCGCTACACACCACTCGACAGACACATCGCACTGACGACCAGACATAAACTAATAACAAAAATTCTATAACCGGTGCCACAACCATTGCCGGTATTGCCGGTTTGTCATGCAGGGGGCAACACGGAAATATTGACAAGCAATAACACAAATTAATTTGACAGCGACGGGCAATGCAGATGAAATGTGAATAGACTTTCGTAAAACATGTAACATATTTATTTCATAACATTGGGCGATGGGGGCGCACGCTGCCACTGTCGGAGGCTTCACGGCGCGGGGAGGGAGGTGGGCGGGTGTTTGGCGGGTAGACGGGCACAAGGCAGGCTCGCAGGATCTCGTGCAGCACGTCGGTGCCCATCAGCGCCGCGATGCGCAGTGCGACCTCGGCGCAGCCGTCTTGGATGACGAGCCGCGGCAAAAGCACGCGCGGGCTCTCCCTAAAATTAATGCGGAAATTATGGAAAGTCAGCAATACATCGGCGGCACCTCACAGACAGAAATATTTTCTTTTTTATATATATTTGAAAGGAATTAACAATTTTAGGTTTAGAATTCGGGGTTTTAATCCAGGGTTTCGGATTTCGGATCGCACACGGAAAAAAAAGGCGGCCAAAAAAATATGAACTCAATAGCCTGTGTGATAATCTTGCGATAGCCTAATAGCCTTGTAATGACCTAATACCTAACGAACCCTAATATAAAAAAATTCAACACCTCACTACCTAATACCCTAGTACCCCTCACCTGAGTGACGCAAGAGGCTCAATAGCACAGTCATGAACTAATCGCATGACGCCATAATAATTTACTTAACGCATCCGCATAATATTTTCCTAGCAAATCGTGGAAAACTTACACTCAACTGATTACAAAATAAAACAATGTCTGCTGACTGATACCCTGACAGTTGAATAAACAATCATCCAAACCCAAAATGTTAAAATACTTGCGTCCGCTGCTGACGCCCGGGTTGAGATGACATCCTTTCAGGGCCTCACCGGATGAGGGCAAAATAGTTGTGCGTCTCCGTGGGGGCGCCGTCGTCGTTGAGGCTGGACAGCTCGTCGCCGATCTGTGCCAAGTAGGAGATCATGGCCGCGAGGTAGTTGACCGGCATGGTGGACGCCCGCTGCAGCACCTCCACCCCGACCCACTCGCGGGCCCTCACCGACGCCGCCTCTTTGTCCGCCGCACCGATGCCGCCGCTGAAGCCGCAATCCTGTCGCGCAAGTCAGGCCGGCAAATTTGGTGCGTTCGTCGAATGAAATGCAACCAACTAAGAAATAGGATGTGATCAAAATGCAGGACCAAAGTATTGCGGCAACATCATAAATTCTTTTATTGTTTTAAAGCAAAGGAGCATGACCTTCATTCCTACACTCTGATATCAATCACATAATACATTAAAGCCACTGGACAACTGCTTTCTCCGTCGACAAGTTACACCGTGCTCAAAAGAATTAAAAACAAAAACTTTGCTAAATAGATAAAAGTCAACAAACAATCATGCTTTTCAACGACTCGTACGTCTGCATTTGTGCGCATGAGATACCTGTGTGTGTGTGTGTGTGTGTGTGTGTGTGTGTGTGTGTGTGTGTGTGTGTGTGTGTGTGTGTGTGTGTGTGTGCGTGCGTGCGTGCGTGCGAGTGTGTGTGTTTGTGTGTGTGGTGGGGGGGGGGGGGGGGGGGGGGGGGGGGGTTCTGCAATTTTGAAAATAAGGTAGCTTTGTGTGTGTGTGTGCGTATGTGTGTGTGTGTGTGTGTATGTGTGTGTGTGTGTGTTTGCCAATGTGCTTGCCAATGTTATGTGTGTATTGTTCGCGTGTTCATTTGCTCCTCTGTTGCTGCCGTCTTCTTGTGTGTGTCTGTTTGTATATGTCTGTGGTGGTGAGAAGGGGGGGGGGGGAGGGGAATGTGTGTGCTTGCCATTGCGCGTGTATGTGTATATATATGTGCGTGTGTGTGTGCGTATGTGCGTGCGCGCGTGTGCGTATGTGTGTGTATGTTTGTGGGGGGAGGGGGGGGGAGCTAGGGGGGGGGGGGGTATGTGGGCGCGTGTGTGTGTGTGTGTGTGTGTGTGTGTGTGTGCGTGCGTGCGTGCGTGCGTGTGTGCTTGTGTCTGCTTGTGTGTGTGTGTGTGTGTGTGTGTGTGTGTGTGTGTGTGTGTGTGTGTGTGTGTGTGTGTGTGTGTGTGTGTGTATGTGTGTGTGTGTGTATGTGTGTGTGTGTGTGTATGTGTGTGTGTGTGTGTGTGTGTGTGTGTGTGTGTGTGTGTGTGTGTGTGTGTGTGTGTGTGTGTGTGTGTGTGTGCAAATAAAAGGAAGGTGGGCGGCATCACCTCCAGGAGACGGATGGGTGAGGAGGTGCCCGCATCATCCGCAAGCGCGTGTGCAAGGTTATGGAGGAGGCCGCTGAGGAATTGGTGCCGCCCGTAGCGGATACCCGCCTGCGTTCATGCACACCCGACAGTAAACATACTCAGACACGCACCAAGACATCATTCGACGGACGTTGTGTGCTGCAATCACCCGCGTCCATTAGCATCGAATTCATTCGCAGCATGTACTGCGAGTAACTGCGTGCACGCCATGGTCCGGGTGTATTGAAATGAACAGCATAACGAAACGAACAAATATTGGCGGTGTTCAACGCATTTACATTTAATTCATTTGGATGCGAGCAGAAAATATTATTTTGGCATCATATTATTTGCTTTTAAGAATGTAAGATCAATAAAACAGAAACGCCAAATTTGCAGAAAAAAGTAAAGCCAACAAAGGACTGTTTCGTCCGATGATAACTGAAAAGACTTCAGAAATCATACATGCAAGCACACATTCGTATCTTTACTCAACAGCAAAAATTATATCTGCGTATTATGTCTATTCGTTCGTTCCTTTACCAATGCACTCCACAATTTCATGAAATCGTCCATCACTCATTACGCCTACTATTCACAAATCAAACAATTCACTTATCCACTTCTTCGCTCAATGGCGCGCTTACACATCGCTTTATCTATGTTCAGCTGTTTGTTCAATTGTCATCTGTTTGGTGGATAATGTGCTGACGGTTGATAGTTAGGCACTGAATAGTTTGTGCATGTGCTTCGGCATTTACTTTGAAAGCAACGCAGCAGTGCTACCTCGCGGAGGTAGTTACGTAAGTTAAGCATTCATTTAGCACCATCCATGTCTCCAGACGTTGCTCGACCCATTTGTTATTCACGTACAAATCATAATTCATTCATGCTCACATGTTTACAGATTTGACCTCAAATGAATTGAAGAGATTATTTCGTCATGTAATCAAGTGTTTTTCTACTTTCACATTCAAGGGGCCAACCATTCGGCCCCATTTCGTTTATGTTTGTTCGCGTACATGTAAATCAGTCATTCGCCAATCCAAACATCCTTTACACACTGGTCCTCAAGTAATTCAGTCGTTTAGCATTCCCCCATTCGCAATTTACTTCATAATGTACATTTTCATTGACTTTTCCAAAACAATTCTACGCATATATGTGTGCATAACAGCCGGTTCATCCATTCGCGAGTCTTTGCATTTTATCATCGCAGTCTCACTCAATTACTTATCTGCACACCGATTGAGTCAGTGATTAATTATTCAACTCGTTTGCAAATTCATTCACCAATTCATCATTCGCGTATCAACCTCGTTTCAACTAAATCGCGAAGTAGGTGGGCCTCCACAACCTGAGCCTCCGCGAGCAGCCGCAGCGCGCGCATGCGCTTCCCCCACGGCCCCGCACCCAGGCTCCCCCCCGGCGACACCGCCCCCTGCTCCGGGTCCGTCGCCTCTCCGCCGCCCGCTCGCCATTCGTCCACGCCCGCCACCTCCGCACACAGCGCCCGTCGCCGGCTGCTGGACTGCGCCAGCGCCTGCGCACCCGCGAGGGTGGCGAGCAGAGCCGATCGGATGTGCGGGGTGGCCCCGGAATCGGAGACCTCTTCCCCGTTGCTGCGCACAACGGACCGATCGCGCACAGTGACAAACATAAATTAATATAAATTGGAAGAAAAAAGTGTGATGTATTGTAGCAGTCATTGCGTGCGATGGAGGATTACGTCTCGCGTGGACACAGAATGACAGACATTCGAAGGTCGCACACATCTCTGCGGACTGACATGCCAGATAGACAAAATTAACAGCCCCCACGCTGAGGATTGCCGAAAATAATGCACGATAGGAAGAAAAAGGTGCGACGCATCTTAACAGCTGTCACGTAAGAGCGATGAAGGACTGCGTATTGCACGGACACGGAGAGACAAATAATCGAAGACTACAGCACAGATCATGTGCGGTCTGGTAGGCGTAAGAGACAAAGCACATGAAAGGTGATGTGCATCGGATATGGCATTATTCGCCTGACAATTAGAATATACTAGATGCAACAAAACACGATGCGCCATGACAAAATCACATACATGACAGGCACATGTACAACTCAACGACGCAGGACAAGGCACGATGTGATAGTCGCCGGTCCTAAAACCAAAGAAATGTCTGCATTGTTTACATCGAAATTATTAACCCCCCCAAACCCGTCTCCGTTGCTGCTTTGGTATTTTCAGCTCCAGTATATATACCCCAAATACTAAATCACCAAAAACTTTCAAGCCGCCCACGGATAGATATCGACCGTCGCAAACAGCGAACATTGCCTCGGCCCGTCACCCACAATACCACAATCATGTAGAAAATGACAACTTCGTGCACAAGTATGCCGCGCGAATACTTTCCTTTGGTGCAGTGCACAGTCCGACTCGATTCCTATGTTCTCGTGTCCATTGCGGAACTTCTTACGTTCGCAGTTACGTTTCGATCCAAAGTCCCCGCCTCAAATACTCAAAATGAATAATACCCAATACTAGTTGCTCAAACGCAACAGCGACGCGCGCAAGTCAGGCTACGACACATTACTGCTACAGGGAAGAAATCGCATAATTATGCCGAGAGTATTTTGGCGTTCACCGAACTGAAAGCGACTCAAAAAAGGAAAATACTGGCGCAGATCAAAACAGAAAAGAGGACTGAAAGTTGTCGGGAGACGCGAGTGCGGACCTCTCGGCCAGCACCTCCCTCGCCTGCTGCAGTAGCCGCTCGCTGACGGAGGGGTTGTTGGCGACCGCGACCGCGACGTCGACACACAGCATCGCCTGCTGCGTGCGCGGCAATCGGACTCGGAGCGCGCCAAAGTCGAAAGTCGCAGCGTCGTCGCCCTCCGCCTCCGCGCGCCGTAGCCCGCTCACCATCGCATCCAGCAGTGCGGTCGTGGCGGTCGTGTCCATCCACTCCGCAAGCTTCAAGGCCGAGAATTCGCTCTCGGGGAGGTTGAAGTGCGCCACCGCCTCGCGACCCAGCTCGTAAGCGTTTCTCTACATGGCACCAGCGAGTGCGGAACCACCGCGAAGCAAGACGACCTCAGAGCCCGCCACGCCACAGCTATACTAGTTTTACATCAATCAGTCATTACGATGCTTGCGGTTGCGTGCTTCGAATAACGTAACAAGGTACATTACACTGCAACATGGGCGAGCTCGATCATCGAATGCTCATCAGATTCAGATATGAAACGATGCTACCTTAAAACTTTAATCCTTTCCCATCAATAAGCTCGCTGTCCTTCAAACGACTCCCGGAATATAACACCGGCTGTCGTCGTTCAGTTCATTTTAAGCTTTGCCAAGTAAAAGACGAGAAATGCAAATATGATACACGCCGTTGGAATTTCTTTGGGTGGGTCATCATTTTCAGCTTTTATACGTGTCGACGCCACCAATCTATGATATGCAACCCATAATAAATGCAGCGCCTTGCATCGAAATAGACCCTCTCCCGATTCGCCGCCTCCAAAATCAATGATGTGACTTATGCGTGGCATTCATAACCGAAACATACCGAAACATGGGGGATGTGACCATAATGCCCGCAAGGATACCACTGCAGATGGGCTGATTTGTTTTCCATAAAATTGGAAAACTCGCCACGCGCCTGTTTGCACATGTAAAGGAGCGTCAGTGGCGAGGCCTGCAGAACCGCCAGCGCATCCGGCCACCGCCACCGGGCCCCCGCCTCGGCCTTAGGGCTGTCGCTGTTTGCGGAGGATGGGGGCGACATTCGGCGCAGCAGCGCCAGTCGCCACGCCGCTTCCGCAATAAACTTTTCAGCCTCGGCAACGTGCACGCTGGCGGCCTACGCGTGTTCATAGCCCATGCATCGACAGTAAGTCCAACGACAGTCGACTCCCACGGATGCGATACGTTCGCCCGGTCGCTGCTTTTTGATACCTAGGGAGATTGAACTAGTGGCGAGTGATGCGGGTACGGGAGCTGATGGAGGTGCTCACCTCGTGCGCCAGTCGCCTGGCGTCGTCGGGTGGGAAGGTCTCAGCCGAGTCGCTGCCGCTCGTGGGGGGAGGCGGGGCGCGCATGTCGTGGAGCAGCTCCTGTATGACGTGCGCAGCGAGGCCGCCGCTGCGCTCGACTCGCTCGCGTTGCTCGGTTGTCGACGGAGGCGGCGACTCGTCCGGCGATGTGCTCAGCTGCTCCGCCGACAGCGCGGCGGTGGTTCGGGCGTCCACCAGCAGCACCGCGCGAAGGACGCTCGACAACCAGCAGCGCGCAAAATAGCCGGAGGACGAGCCATCCGCGATGAACCCGAGGTGGGAGCGCAGTTCCGACAACTCGGCCAGTACACAACCCTGCATTATTGTGGATGCGCGTCGTCAGCGCGCGGCAGCAGACCTATCAACCGGCGCTGCCAGCTGTCCATTAATATTACGTCCATCAGTTGCTTTTTCTTTTACTATCTATTCGACAGCTCGAATCGTGGCCCGTGGAAGACTGTGTAAATTCTTGCAGCGTTTGAATCAATACGGGGCGACCTTTGTAAGCTTGGGGCTGGGTTACCTCAAGCTGCTGCACGTCCTCCCATCCCTCCCCGCTGCCGCCCTCCTGCGGCTCGCTCAGCGCCATCAACGACGCCAGCCGGACCATCGCGGAGATGGCGAGGCAGGTGCGCAGGAGGCGGAGGTCGTGGCGGCGCTGCGACGCCGCCGTCGCGCTGTCCGCCGGCTGCTTCTCAATGAAGCCCAGCAACGTCCCCAGACTGGCGGCCGGCAGGAAGAGGGCCAACACGCTGAGGGCGGACTGCTCCGACAGCAGCTGCACGGCGGAGGACGCGGCGTGGATGGGCTCGACAGAAGCCTCCTCTGCGTCCGCCTCGCTCGACTCGGACGCCCCTTCTGCCTGCGTCAACCCCGGAGAACCGCAACCAGATCATTGCATGTTAGGTCGTGTCATGCTGAAAATGCAATGTAAAAGAGAAAAATCTCAGAACTTCTACTCATATGATTCATTTCCACCTTTCAAACTGTGATATCGTCTTAGCGCCAACACAATAAGAGACCAATCCACCGACGACGTTTCTAAAACTCACTGCGTGAAACATAAGTTTGGGTATCAATCATTCAGTGGGGTATGAAGGGCGCCTTTCCCGAAACATAAAATAAAATCTGTCAAAATACAGAAGGCAACTGGACGAAGCATGACGGGCAGCAAAATACATTCAAGCAGCGCTTTGAGCTGCGTCAGTGGTCGATGCGGCTAACAAAGACAACTGGTATTAGAATTCATCCAGCCGAATCCCGAAAGAAATGCTCGAATAGCGTATTGAAACGAAACAGCCAACTTCTCAAACTTCTGAATCCAATTAACGCGATTTAGCTGCCTAATTCGATTTCGTGTTTAAAGCAAAAATTTGATCCAAATTCATTCTAATTACAGGTACGCACCAATACCCTAAAAGCCCTAAAACAGATAAAATTATGGGAAACACGATCGCACCAAAATACAGCAGCCCGGCGACATAGGAGAGTCCAAAACAATTCCCGATGCGAAGGCGCACAGCGACGGCAAACGGAATGAACAAAGTGCCCGCAGACAACTTGAAGCCGAGACCCCCGCAACCCTAATCCAACCTACTGACTGTTTCATGTGCAATAACAAAGGGAAAGGCGCCTCCGCCAGGAAGCAAGATAGGAATGGGCCCCTCCGACCAGCCGAATGGATGGAAACCCACGGAAGAAGGAAACACAAGGCCCCGCACACACAAACGCCTGTCCTCCTGCTGCTGTTGCTAAATTTCAGGACATTTATTTAGATAAAAGAATTTAAATGGCATTGCGAGGCATCACTTCATGTCACCCCACTCACCTTCACGTGCTCTTCCACCGCCCGCGCCACTTCCAGTTTATAAGCAATCTGACGGCACATCGCGCTGACGCAGCAGCCACCGGCGCCACCACTGTCGCTCGTCTCCCCCGACCAGAGCGCCCCCACAAGCGCCCGCCGAGCCGCGAGAGCAACGCCGGGCGGGGCAGCGTCCCAGGGCGGCGCGGTGGGCGCATCCCAACTCATCGACAGCAGCAGAGGCTTCAGTGGGGGGACACAATTGAGCAGTCGCTTCGCAGTGTCGATCTTTCCCTCCGACACGAAGCGAAGGGACGACGTCAGCGCGGCCTGGACGGAATAGGAAGGCAGCGGTCAGCCTCGCCACAGCCCAACCCATCCCATTTCAGTAAGACAAACAAGATAACTTTTTTTTCACACTCGTTTATTTGCCCTCTCTGTGCTCTTATGGCTTATAAACAGTCCCGCCCATTCATTCATCCATTCATTCATTCACAAATTTATTTACTCGCTCATTTATATATTCATTCACTCACTCACTCATTTCTTCGTTAATTCGCTCATTCATTCATTATTTTTTTCGTTAATTCATTCAATTATTTATTCATTCACTGGCTGTCAATCGCAATCTGACGTACCTCAAACACATGGATGCCACGCGCCATGGCAAACTCCAGCAGAGGCGGTGGAATGGGTGCGATGCCGTCCCCCACCGCCTCGCGCCCCCCTTCTTCCCAATGCGGCAGACATGCCGCAAACGCGGTGGGCACGTCGATCCCCCGCCGCGCCTCCTCCTCACGCACGCACCCCTCCATCAGCGCTGTCATCTCAGCGGAGCCTATGGCCAGCGTCGCCTGCAGCGCCCGCAGCCGCGCCTGGCGTGGTTGCCCCTGCCCAGCCATCACCCCAACAAATAGGAACAAACGAATGTAAGGTCTGGGCCCATGCACGAACTGCCAAAAAAAAAAACACGCACACAGTTACACAGAAAGTCACGCCATATATACACAGACACGCAAGAATGCAAGCTAACAACGCCACACACAAACATACACACATACACACACACACACACACACACACACACACACACACACACACACACACCACTGCATTCCAGTCCCCATTAGGCCATCCACCCGGAAGCTGCGCGAGCATATGGAGGAAAGGGTTACACTTTGTGTTTAGCGAATGTGGTGGCGGAGAGACTTGAGACAGATACAATGAGCGTGGGTGAATAGTTCGGTGACAGGGGATGACGGTGGCGTTGGTCTGTGATGGTAGACTGAACAGTGAGTTGCATATAAAACGAAAGACGAGGGGATGATTCATGTGACCCTACTGAAGTCTTTACACTGTCACGTTGGGCGGCGTAAGTATGACGCAGTGTCAGTGAGGCTTGAGCAACTTTTGTGTCTGTTAAGATTTTACCGAATCGTGGTCGATATCGGTAGCAGTGGATTTTTATCATTAACGGCTGGAATGCCTGTAGTGTATTGATGTCAAAACAACAGTAATGATGCTAATGATGTCGACGGCACGCAGCGACTACATGACAACCTCCTTGCTCGTGTAAGGGAGAGTAAGAGAGAAGAGTGGGGGTTGGTCATTGTAGAGATACGGTATGTGTGTACATGGGGTGTGTCTGTACGCGTGATTGTGATTGTATGTGTGCGTGAATGTGTATGTACCTGCGTGAGCGTGCGCGTGTGCGCGAGTGTTCTCGCGTGCTTATGTGTGTCTGGTTCTCTTTTTATGTGTGTGTCTCTATGTGTGTGTACGGGTGTGCCTGCGTGCGTTCGTTAGCGAGTGTGTGTATGTATGTGTGTGTGCGTGCGTGACCGTGTGCGTGTGCGCGTGTGTTCGTGCGTGCGGGTGCGTGTCAGCTTCTCTTTCTCTGTGTGCTGCATGCGTGTGACGACATGTGTGTGTATGTGTGGATGGGTGTGTGTGTGTGTGTCTGTGTGTGTGAGAGTGGGCATGTGTGTGTGTGTGTGTGTGTGTGTGTGTGTGTGTGTGTGTGTGTGCGTGTGTGAGCGTGTGTGTGTGTGCGGGAGTGCGTGTGTACACACGTGTCCGTATGTGTGTGCGGGGGTGTGGGCGGGTGTGCGTGATTGCGTGTGTGTGATTGTGTGTGAGTTTGTGAATGCGTTCGTGCGTTTATGTATGTGAGAGAGATAGAGAGAGACAGAGAGTGTGTGTGTGTGTGTGTGTGTGTCAGAGTGTGCGAATCTGTGTGTGTGTGTGTGTGCATATGTGTATGTGAATGTGACTGTGTTTGTGTATGTGTATGTGTGTGTGTGAGTGTGTGTGTGTGTGTGTGTGCGTTAGTGTGTGTATGTGTGTGTATGTGTGCGTGAGTGGGTGAGTGAGTGTGTGTGTATGCCTATTTGAGTGTGTGTGTGTGTGTGGGTGTGTGGGTGTGTGTGTGTGTGTGCGTGAGTGTTTGTGTGTGTATGAGTGTGTATGAGGGTGGGTGTGTGTGTGTGTGTATGTGTGTGTGTGTGTGTGAATGAGTTGTGTGTGTGTGTGTGTGTGTGTGTGTGAATGAGTTTTGTGCGTGAGTGGGTGAGTGAGCTAGTGAGCGAGTGTGTGTGTGCGCGTGTGTGCGTGTGTGTATGTGCGTCTGAGAGTGTGTGTGTGTGCCTGCGTCTATGTCTGTGCGTGTCTGAGTCTGCATCTGCGTCTGTGCTTGTCATTTTGCGCCTGTGCCTCTCTCTGCGTCTATCTGTGTAACTCGGTGTCTGTTTCTGTGTGGGGAAGGAGGGGAAACCTGGAGCAGTTTGCGGAACACGGATGTAAGCTCCGGCTGGCGAAAGGCGCTGGCACCAGTGAGTGCCGCGAGACGAAAGCACGCACGGCGGTGCAACTCGTCCGCCGCCTCCAGCCCGACGTCGTCCCGCATGGCGAGCCACCGCCGAAGGATACGGACGTGTGCGCCGTCCAGCGCGGCGACAAGCGCAGCGTGTCGTTGTGCGTCCGCCGCTCGAGGCTCCGCAACGCCGGCGAGCAGCTCCGACGTAGCGGAAACCAGCGCGGCCACGAGACCTGGTTGCTGCGCTGCGAAGGCGCGCACAAGCGAGGAGCAGTCCTCGAGAAGCGCGAGGTCGCGCCGGAGCTGTCTTTCCTCGGCGCCCCTCTTCTCCGCCACCACCTCCTCCTCCCAACCCCCGCCTCGACCCTCCACCGCCGCCAGCCGCTGAACCCTCGCAGCCAGCCTGTTCGACAGCCCTGCCTGCCCATCCCCGCACAGCGGCGCCCAGAAATGCCACAGTAGCTCCCGCAGCTCCCCCGCTTCGTCCTCCACGCCGCCCGCGACGCCGTCGCCGCTTCCGCTGACTTCCGTCGCCAGTGGGCTCAACGGAGGACAGCTGAGCCGAGCCTCCAGCCCTCCGTCGATATCCGGCGGAATCAGCGCAGCTTCGCTCACCGAAGGTCTCCCCACTAGTCCCAGCAGGAGGCGAAGCTCGATGCCCACCGCCGCCCCACGCGGGAGGCTCGTTTCTGAAATCGCGCTGAACTCGGCGAGACACATCCACCGAAGGTGCGCTGACGAAGGGACGGTCGGTGAAGGCCCCCATCCCCGCGGCGGCCCCTCCTCGCACAGTAGCGCCAACATTTCCAGACCCGCGCCCGGCTGACGGGCCTCCAATTGTCGTAGGCACGCGCGGCCCAGCTCGAACTGGCCCAGGCTGAAGTGGTTAGCGACCATCGTCCGAAGCGCAGCGGTCGCATACTCATCCGCCGACTCGTCGCCTCCCTCCGACTCTCGTCGCGACTGCGACTCCGCCACAGGCGCCACCATCCCGGCAGCTATCCACTCAAAATCCGTGAGAAATTGCAGGCAAGTGATAACCTAGTCACACCCCCTTCGCTGCTGCTCCCGGCTTGGCCCCCAGACGCAGCACGGCGGTGCTAATGGGTCCTCGACACGATCACGCAGGAACCCCCATCGGCCGGTCAGAGACTCCGAGACCTCTGTCATAAACAAATGCCGTACTGGTAAAAAGCCCTTTGATGGTTGGTTTTCAGCGGGGAGCAGCTGATTGTATATTCACTGCACGTGCGCAGTGGATGCGGCTGTCTGCAGTGCTGCTGGCGGTAGTGGTAGTAGTGGTGGTGGTAGTGGTGGATAGACGACAGTGATACCCCCTCCTGGCTGGTACGACCCGCGCGGAGGTGCGTGCCTGCCGCTAATTAGCGGGACGCCAGCGTGCCGCTAATTAATCGCTATGCGGGACGCCAGCGACGTGAGCGATCACAGGGGGGGGGGGCTCTGTGTGCTTGGGTGTGTATAACGTAGGCTAGCGTCTGCAGGGCGAAGTCAGAGGTGCTACACTGTCGTCGTGGAGGGCGAGTGCACTGACGATGCCGCGCGCCCGTTACAACCAATAACCTACTAGGACGAGGTTGGGTTTGGGAGCTCATTTGAAATAAAGACCTACTCAGTTTTTTATTTAATTCTCTACATACATAGGCGGCAGGCACAAAACTTTGGTTTTGATATGGGCCTACTTGCACCCGGCTTTCAGCGCTGCGCAGGTGGCTCACGTGTTTCTCGCTCGTCTCAAACCACGTCTCGAAACCCTAAAGCCCGCGTAAAGTAAGTATAGCTCCCACCCGCCTTCCATGGAAGGGATGGGATGGATCCCTTCGTGCGCGACAACGGTCATCAAGTGAATTTAATCGATGTTGATGGTAATGACATCTTGAAACGTTGATGTATGAAGTAGGGTTTTCGGTGACGCGTTTCAGATCATGCAAACGTTCCTCCAATCCATCGTCAATCCCGTTTTCTCTCGGTTCAACCATTGTTTGAAGAGCATCGAAGTTTCTTGGTTAATAGTATTGATGTCTTGAAATGTCGATGTTGATGGTGTTGATATTTGGGGATGTTGACATTGATGGCAATTGAAGCCGATATCATCGCCGATGTATCGATATTAGGGGCGATACATCGGGCTTTAATAAACAATATTTTCATATTGTCTTGATTATTGATGGCGTTGATACTTTAGCACTAATGAAATCGTGTCGATGTCGATGTCGCAACCGATCACATCGATAGCACCATCAGCGGGTGATGATTACACTATTGACGATGCATTGATAACTAATCCCTAGTCTTATCATCAAGGTTTACGTTTAGCAAAATGAGACGCAATATATGAGCAAACCATCACCTACCTACGGTACCCCTTTATCGTTGTCTTCCACTTGAGGACCGTTTAAGCATTTAGTCTTAGTAGATGGCATTACATCTATATAGCGCCGGGGCGCTCGCCGGCGGCGCAGTGGCGGCGGGCTCGGAGGGTGGTGCGCTCATATGCCCGTGGGCACTCCTCCCCACCTCCTCGTGCTGGTGGGCGTTGGTAATCCAATCGCCGTGCCGGGCCTTGCACGGTAGATAGGGGACCATGCGGGGTGAGCCGAGAGCTACGATCCGCGGTATCGACAAATGTCGGGAAAGCCATGTATGGTGGACTTTTAAAATTTGTTCATGTACACCATCGCTAGGATCTCCCGCTCGACAAGTCCGATATTACATTTCAAGGCTAGATACTCCTCGGATACTCCCCATCGCCACACTTCTCATCCTCCCTCTCGCGAAACACACACCCTTCCGTCACTCAAAATTCATCAACTCCCGTTGCACCCACCCCCTCCACACCCTTCCCAATGATGCAAACACTTCCCCCCCCCTTAATCAACATACCAGCAACCCCACCCCACACCCTTCGGCACGCGCGAGAAAGTTGACACCTACCTTGTAGCTAACCCTCTTGCTATGACCACCCTTCCCTCACTCTCGGCCCTTACCGCCCTCCACAACACAATCGAATCCATCTACGACACCCGCCTTACTCCCCTTCCCTTCACATTCCTCACCACGCCAACTCCGCACCACTTTGACTCACACACACCGCACTCAACATGTATATACTACCTCCCCCCAACACCACGCACCCCATACATTTTCCCTCTCAGAACCCTCGCTACTAACTCGTGCCCCCACGAAAGATCTTTTCGCTTGAATAGGAGGATTTCGTATACATCGACGGCTCCGAAAAAGGATGTTCCTCCCCACAAAGCGCAGGAGCTAACCACACGGCCACGGACACCCGCGTAAACACCATGGTTAACTCTACCGCATCCTCCCACACCATTAACCGAGCGAAACTCGCGGGCATTAATATCGGTTTGTAACTTCGCCATGTGCACCTCTAGACTTGCACCGCATGCGTACTACGACTTACTCAAGGCTTCATGCGATGCCCTGCGGCCTTCTACCACCAAATATACCGAGACGCACTCGACTCAATCACGAGCACCTTTAAAACCATGTGCATTCGGCAAAATCAAGGCGCATAACCGTTCCCAAGGTAACGACCTCGCAGACGCATTAACCAATCATGTTGCACACGGTCGCCCACCCGACACCACTTACATTACGAAGAGCCCGCCCGCGATACAGCGACGACGGCCTCAGAGGGAGGAGCGCTCGCAAGGGGGTACATTTGATCAAATGGGTGTTAGAAAACAGGCGGAGACAGACCGGGGACAAGAGAAAATTTGGCGTGTCGGGAGGAGCGCCAACAAAACACCGCATAAAGCTACGGATTTCCTTTCCTTTCCAGCCACCGAAGGGGAAAGGGAGCCTGGGCTAGGAGGCGAGTTGCGATTATCTCGGGCGAGGGTGTGCGTGGATCTAGACAAGACCGTCAACGACTTGTGCGAGGGGATTTTCCGCATGCCTTTTCTCCGCAAAGTCGGCACGACCAAAGTCGCACCGGAGCATAAGTAAGGTAGGCCCGTCTCGACGAGCGCAGACTCACGAGCTTGGATAATCAGCGCCCTCGCAGCGGTTGGAGCATGCCACGCATTGTGGAGACAAGTGACACATTATTTTTTATAATAGTATGCGAAAACAAATAACCAATAAGTTCATTACATATAATATTAATTTATCGGTGTTGTTATTGCCATTGGAGAAGTTGGAACAAGTGGTGCACGGTGCAAGCCCTAACCCTAATACCCCGGATAGGCAGATTAAGGGAGCGCCCAGAAACAATAGCCGTTAACTCGGTAATGTTGTAAACATTTTCAATTTCAATTAAATATTAATTATTGTTGTTTACACTGCGGGTTCAGAAGTGCCTATCGACGCCCGGACTTGGCCATACACACTCATCCCTCAGCCACAAGGCGACTCCACACCCTACCGATACGCGAACTTCAAATCCGACGCCCAGAAGTACAACATCGAACACACTCGCATCCTACTAGCTCGAGCCACTAACTTTGGTGCCCTCCTCGCCCGCGCCGCAGACGACAAGGCGAACTTCTATTTCCAAAAAACACACGCTCGACTCACCAATACTCAATTCACACGCAAGCAAGAATTCATATGGGGAGTACATAACACTCACCTTTTCACTTGCAACCCCTCCATGCGCTGCCCCATGTGTGGTAGATTTACTAGCAACGGCAACATGGCAGGTAACTGCCCCTCGATGTCGAGTCTCCGATAAAACCGACCCAACGGTGCTCTCCAACTCCTCCTCTCCTTACTTCAACGCAATAACGGCGGACGATGGGAAACCATCACCGCCGACTTCGGTAATAAACCCATGACATCCTTCGGCTCCCGCCCTTTTCTCTCCGCGACCCCCCTCGACTATCGCCCACCCCCCACTCATGGTTTGCTCACCCGTGTGGTATATACTCGTGAATGTCTTGGAATTCAGAATAGATGTGGTTCGAAATTTGGCTCTCGTGGCATAAAGGAAACATAGTTGAATGGCGCATATATGTGTCTGCCCTTTTAATATTCTAGCACTTTCTGCCTATGATGATTAGATAGTCCATTATCTAGTTCCGCGATTGCCGTTTTCGGATCTATGTTTATGAGGTATATGTATGTTTGGTTTTTAATCTTTAATGTTCTCTTGCGACGTTTCCTTGGTGATGCACGTCGAAAGTTCATGCAACGTCTTTCTGTGGTTCTTCATGGCATGCATGGTTCATGTCTTCGTGATGCCTTGCAAGAGGGTGATGCAGCCTACCTACTTTGCGGACTTTTACCCCCTTCTTTCTCGTTGTTTGTTTCCGGAACTTTCTTTGCGATTGAATTTTAGTTTGCAATACATTTGTACTTGGCCACATCACCACTTATTAATTTGTTTACGAGGCTTTAAAAGGCACCTAAAAACTGTCATAATATTCTGAAAAAAGAAATAAAAATAAAGACAACATCTTTACTTCCATTTCCTTTATCTTGCGCCCGTCCTTTTTTCTCGCCCAGTCTACAGTCTAGCCGCAACTTGTAAGTTTCATGCATGACTTAGTTGAGAGGGCCCAAAAATAGAAGCCGGCTGGCAAGCAATCGGTACATGTCGTAATTCACTTTCATTCATTTTCATATTCCTCGGGTACTCTCCTATTCGCGAACGGGACCTTTAGCTCATGATTTTTTTGGCAGCGAGATTTGAGCTGTCGGCGGGCGTTGGAGTTCGCGCCGGACAGCCGGGAAGCAACGCCAAGTAGGGCAGGGTGCTCGCTAGTTGCCAACCAACCATGTGGGACTCAAGCCGCCCATGGGGCGGGGGAAGACAATACGCAGACCGGAGGAGAGTCGCAGCCGGAAGAGCGACACAGTGTAGCGGCGGAGGTCCCCTAGATCGATCGACTGCCGCAGATAAAACCCGGTACGGAGGGATTTCGGTTAAATATGTCCGTGTCCAACGTCTTTTGGGGAAGGCCCCGATCTATGCTTTTAACCCCCCCCCCCCCCCCCCCCCCCCCCCCCCCGTTGTCGGTACCCACCCATCGACAAGAGTGCCTCATGCAGGGAGCCTCAATCGGGTTATCGCGACGGTACATTGCTAAAAAAGGCCGCCTCCGAGAGCGTAAACCACTGGGGGGTGGAACGGATAGATAGAGCTCATCAAATAGGTGTAAAAGAAACTAGGCGGAGAAGGACCAAGGATGTGAGGAAAATCTAGCGCTTTTTCGTCGTCTAGCCATGGTAAACCGAGGACCCGATCAACAACGCGTAAGTCACGTAGGAAGTAAACAATTCGTAATTAAAACTCATGTGGAGCCAGCTCGAATTTAATTTCGCAGACTGTCAAAGACATCACACGTTGTTTATTAGCGAGGCGAACTGTCTTGATCTTGGACTTGGCTGTTGGTAGGGAAAGGCGTCGTACGACGTCATTATGCACGACGTCAAGTGTCGCAGCGCATTTGACCAATTACGAAACTTGATATCCACCATTAAGAGTTTTCACGTTTAAATCGGTTCGAAGTAAAGGGCGAGCATCAGCGAGGTCAGTTATCGGGACGGTAGCGTCCGTAGAAAACTGGCGAAGCGTAGCGATATACTTTATAGGCTCGTGTGCTGGCACATGTACCGATGGAGGGTCAGCATGAACAACAAGACATGTAGTCGCGGCTGAATCGTAAAACTAGCAGTCATCGTCGACAAACCACCAATGTACTCGCTATGGAGTAGGCGCCACGACCGCTTGCTTGGTCGGGTCGTCCAAAGACTAACGAGTGAACATACGTGTCCTTGCAAACTCACGATACAAACGGTGCACGGTGCAAACTCAGGGTACAACTTTCAGTGACGAATGAGCTGATTAAGCTTGGCCTAGCTCGGTAGAATAAACACATCCATCGTATATGTCATAGCTGTGCGCCATAGATTTCGAAATGGTGTGCAATATGCTCTGCCAACTCCCATGGACTGACGAATACTCTCTCTCCACTTAAGCTTTGCCCAAAATAGGGTGACTCGGTGAACAATGAGGTAAGTCACCATGCTAGTTGAGACCTTCATCATCGGCAAATTTCTAGCGTGAAATCAAGTCGTGCGTGCACAGGTTTAAAGACAAATTGAACAATTTTCCAATCGATCGAACGTCAGCTTGTTACATGTATGTGATTGTTTTTTTGCTTGCTCTACTGACGACGTCATGTTACTCGCTTAGCAAGTGTCGCAAATGTAGTCGACGGAGGTGTCGGGGTTGAACCTTGCGCCTCAGTCCCTCACATTGTCACCGAATGTCAAAAATATGTAGCCAATTGTTTCCTCACATTCGAAGAACAACCATACCATCACCATTCATACATACTCGGCGTATCGCCTACCCCTTGCCCTTCAGCCCCGGGAACTAGAGGACAAGGCGGCCCTCCTTGTGGCCTTTGAAGCAGAGTCCCTCCTCTTTGTGTCGTTACACCTCCCTAGGATTAAGAGCCCCGCCGGTGGCGCTGAAATCAGTTCGGCTAGTATTTGATGCAGGTTGCCCCATGCCTCCTCGATTGGAACGGCCAAGGCCACGACCAAAGTCTTCGCCATGATGATGTCACGTATACCCTTCAGCGCTTGGATTGTCGAGTGGGCGCTTCTTCCCTTGTCGGTGGCCTCGTCCCGGGTTGTGAGGTGGGGTATGTGCAGTCCTCGAGCGGCCTCCATGAGGCTAACCAACTACGAGGTCGTTCAGAAAATTTTGCAGCTCCACGAGCGGTATGCTATATCCCTTCTGCTGGGAACGATAAGACTTGGCATGGGTATGAAACTGAAACTTTGCTAGTCCACCATTGATGAATCGACCGCACTGAGATTCATCCGTACGGGGCTTTCGAGACCTCCGGAGAAACTTGTTGAAATGCTAGGTGTAATCGGAGCAACTCGGAGAGTCTCGCGTAAGTATAATCAGGGACCTAATCGCGCTAATCCGGCTGCTTGGAAGCAATGACGTCTTGCGAATCTCTGTAATCAAGGAGTCGAGGATATCTCGAATTGAATCATGCTCGCGGACTGGCCACTTCCTATGACGAAAAAGGAGGTTCGCAGTTTCGTGCATTTCTACAACTTCTGCGCCAAGTTCATCCTTCACTTTAGCGGCCTTACGGCTCCATTGATGGACTTGCTGCGGAAGTCTGGGCCACAAAAGGTCACGCTAACTCTTGCATGTTTGGAAGCCTTCGAGACTCCCAAGTTGCACCTCATTTCCGCGCGCCATGCATGATCCTTCCGGAGGTCAGCCCGGACGCGACGTTCACCGTTGCTACATATGCTTCGACAATGGGGATTGCAACAGTCATGTTGCAAGACAAAGGAGGAGCACTTCAACCGGTCTCCTACTAGGCGCGTAAGCTGAATCTAGTTGAGCACGGCAACACCTACTCTGCGTACGATTTGTAGGCTTTGGCCATACTCGAAGCGGGAAAGCATTGGAGGTTTTACTTTGCAGGGTGCTCTAAGTTCTTTGTAGTGAGAGACCACGACACATTGCGACATGTGCTCAAGCAACCGAGCAATAGGTTGAACAAACGGCAAGCACGTTACCTGCGGGATTTATAACCGTTTGCAGGTTTGATGACGCTTGCGTACCGCAAGGGAGCCCTGAACGAAGTATATCCGTTTTAGTCGGAGACCATACTTCGTACCTCACGCCATAGTTCCATTATTTGGGGATGGTGAGGATCTATCAGATGAAGATTCACGATGGAAGCAAAAGCCGATGTTAGAAGATGCGCAAATAAACTATATGAGTATTAACGCGTTGCGGTTGAGCCATGAGTTAGCTGATCTCGTTCGCGGGGGGTACTCATAAGACTCATTTTATGGGGACGAGGGTGAGTGGATAAGAGACAGTCGGATAGCAGCCATAGCTTGGTACTTTTGGCATCTCGATCGCCTTTGTGTCCCGCGGAACTCCGAGCTCCGACTGAGATTGATCTTTGAGCGACACGACAGTTCATAAGTTGGTCCCATAGGAGTTGCATGCACTCTTGCTAAAGCGCCCGACAGATTCGAGTGGAAGCAAATTCGCCAAGATGTTAATTTTTTGTGAGCGCTGCGTCGTGTGTCGACGGGCTAAGATTCAACCACAAATGGCTGCGACTCTTTACCCATCATTTGTTCCACCGAAACCATGGTACATTATGGGACTTGATTAATCAACATACTTGCATGTGAGCATTTGCTTAGCCAATGTGTTGATTGTGGTCTTCTAGCTGACTCGAATTGCCCATTTTCTGCCGTTGAAAGAGAGCGTAATAGCAGAGAAAAGTGTCAGATTGCTTTCATAGGGAGTCTACATATTACACGGACTACCCCGAGTGATGGTTAGTGACTGTGATCCGAAGTTCGTCAGTGGCTTATGCAGCCGCTTTGGAGACGCATTGGAACACGCCTTAACATGTCTTCATGTCGACACCCGGAGACGGATGGCTTAACGGAGTGCGTCAAGAACACGTTTCAACAACTTATGCGTTGTTTTTGTTGCTACGATGGATCGAAGTGGACAGACAAGTTGCTTCAAGTGGAATTCGTGTATAACGCTACCCGTGCGCTTGGAATTGAGCACACTCCCTTCGAGGCGAACTTTGGTTTTTCTCCTGAGGAGCCCCTTGACCTGCTATTCAACATGCGACCTTCGATTCCGGTTTCGCAAAACCCGTTAGAGCGGTTAAAATTATTACATGAGGTACATGCCCCGGTACGCACGGTGTTACAACTGCACAAGGATGAGATATATGAATGAAAGTCGAGTAGACGTAGACGATATTATGCATGTGTTCAAGTAATTGTACTTGAACAGCGACACCACTCAACAAGGTCAAATTATCGACGGCGAGGGTAAGGCACACTTCGTCGAGCAACTGGCGAACGGCAACATCGAATGTTTCCGCGTTAGAAAAGACAATGCCGACAAGAAACCAAGCTTTCTGGTACGAGGTTCGCAGTGTAAGAATGCTTTATGTTTGAAGCATGTGTACCTCCGACAAGTGGTACGATCACAATGTAATTACCAGAATCATCAAATGTCATGTCGAACTAAACGAGCATCGTCGAACGATCGAAGCAACAACGAAAGGGTGTGACGATTAAGACGCTGTGAAACCAATGTGTGAATTTGCCTCTATACGCTAATTGCTATAGTACAAATCAATGCTTGATTATGCTTGTCACTCCATGTGACAATGCAAATGGAGAGAGATCGAAGATGTCTTATTGTTTAGTGTTATGGAATATAACTAGAGAATGATTAAATGTGTATGTCTCCTCACACCACTACACTAGGCTTGAGTATGTATGGCTTAGCTAGCTCTCGCATGGTCTTGCTTGGTCCTCGTGCATGGCGTCCGGGCTCTTGTACCGGTGTGAACATACTAGCGACGTAGCTTGTGTGTCTCGGGACATCAAAGAAGAGCATCATGTAGCAAGTTAGATTACTTGTGCGTACTGTACGTACCGGGAATTGTTGGTAGTATAGTATTGTACAATTTTCTCGACTTGCAGCATTGGTAACGTGAACTGCAGTACGTCCTTCCGAGGGATAAGCACGGATCAAATTAGTAACGAGTACTTGTGCAATGTCATGTAATTTATTGTTACATGACAGTACGCGTCACACCCACATTGTCTCGCAACCTTTCGTGCCTTGCTTGCATTGGGGCTCTCGTACCGGTTTGAATAGACTAGCGACGTAGCTAGTCTGTCTCGGGAAATAAGACCAAGGCGTTGTGTAGCATGTTAGATTATATGTGCGTATTGTACGTACCGAGAGATACTTGTAGTACCCCTATTTTGCAGTGTTCTCGAATTGTACAAGTGGTGACGTACCCGCAGATACGTCCTTCCAATGGAAAAATTAAGGAACAAACTAGTAACGAATACATGAATAACTATGTATTTACAATAAACACTATAGGAACGTAGACATGGGAAAAAGAGGGAGGGGCCAAGACAACAAGAGTGACAAGAGCGTAGAAGAATCCAAGGCACGGCAAAGGGAAGCACTACATTGTGCACAAATCTAATATATGAAACACATGAGGACACAAGAAGCTCCCCCGCAACGCTTAAAAACACAACATGTGGAAGCGACAAGCGGCACCTCACGCGCCGCCCAAGAGACGCTTGCGGCCCATGGCGCGGGTGAAAAGCGCCGTGGCATGAGAAGGCATCCCAACCGAGGAAGAAGCGGCCTCCACATCGTCCGCGGCGGCGGACAGCCCGCGCAAGACGTTGTTCACGTGAGCGACATGGGCATCGAGAGAAACATTTTGGCGCCAAGAGGCCAACAATTTCACCACGTGCTATATACAATGTCGTGTAATGCATTGATACATGACAATACTCGTCGCAATAGGTCTAGCCTATCTTTATTTCTCATGCCCGTTCTTCCTTATGTGTTATACTCGCGTGTAATCCTCCATCGGGCTTCCTATGGTGTTTGCACTCCACACCTACACAAATCATGCGTCACCATGCAACTTGACACGTAGCACTCCGTAGTACCTAGCACCTGCCACCATACTTGGAAAATATGAGGTTGATGCTTGGGAAACCTTACATGCCTTGAGCGGGCATATTTTTTCAACAATGTTACTCATTCCCGAATCGTACTTATTTAGCGCTGTAGTTTTCCCCGATTCGAGCTTTATTTCAAAAAACGCGTGTTACTATTCTAGACTTGAGTCATAATGAAAAACGGTGACATGGAATGAAGCATAGATTACAAGAAGAACAACATGAACACGGACAGGGAAAATAAAGGGAGGTGAACCAAAATGAAGTCCATGTTCATGTTGAGCTTATTGTAATCCAAAATAACATGGAATGAAGTCCGACCTCGTGAATGAATATTCGGGCGCCTCTTGATGCGGACCTCCGCACTTCCGCTTTGCTTGGCACGCCTTCGGTTCAGTCGGTCCATGACTATTACCCCTTCGCCATGGAGGATGGGGGCCGGATGGCGCCGATGGCGGTTGAGTTGGTCGATCGCTTGGCTATTTTGGTGGCTGTTCGTCGCTTCCTTGGCGTGGGGGCCGCTGACTCTCGTTCCTTGCGCTCTGACAGTTATGTCTGTATGCAACATTTTGTTCGTCGATATACTTCTCTTCCGTTTCGGCGTTTTTTGGGGGACGTGCGACGAGAATTCATGCAACGTCTTTCTGCTGCTCTTCATGGCACTCTGGGTTCTTATCTCCGCGATGCTTTTCAGGAAGGCAGTGCTGGTGACGTGGCATGCCTTCCTGTTCCTCGGGCTTAGGTTTTTTCCTCCTTTCTTCTTTCTTTGCTTGGTGGCCTCCACTGCTTTTTCTTGTAAGAAATTTTTGAAATATTCAGGCGCCTCACCTGCTCATCATGTCTGTCTGGGAGAGTACAGCTGCGGGTACTTGTACCTCTATCTCCATTAGTTTTCATCAGTCAGTACATACAGTACAGGTATTCTACTCGCGCATCATTCGAGGCGACGCGCAGCAAGCATAGTTCATGCCCTTATGAACCATGATTACAAGAAGAACAAGATGAGCACGGACAGGGAAAATGGGAGGGGGCTGCCCTTTTACGAATGCAGTCGTTGGCTCAGCATCTCATCTTTCGCGGACGATGGCTAAGTTCATCTAAGAACCGGCCTTAAACTGTGTACACGTAAGAGACAAGCAGGGAGGGAAACCCTAACTGCCCGGCACTTACCTGTAGCCCTAACCCCTCACGCTACCCCCAAGTCACTAGCACATTATTCATTCACACACAGAGCTGTACGGGTACCGGTAGATTGGGGACATCCAGGTACCTCTGTCGTGCTGCTGCCGATGATGTGCAGCGCACATTGATGTGCCCACGACACAATGTTGTGCTTCCTCTTGCCGTGCTCTGGACTCCGTCACGTGACCCTTTCCTTGGATGTCACTCCGCCTGCCCTTTTGTTTCCCCTCCCTTTTGTCCATGTCCGTGTTCATGTTATTCACTTTGTAATCAATTTTTCAATTCATCACATGCGATGCATGTTAGGGTTTCCTTAATATCAACACCGCGGAATAAGGTCATATCCCAAAACGAAAACATCGCGGATGGTGGCAAAGTTTACTCATAGGAACCGGCATCAGACATTTTAGTCCTTAGAGGCAAGAGACAAGGAGGGAAGGAAACCCTAACATCACATCCCTATTCATCATGTACAGGTATTATTATCAGCGATGCTTTCTGGCGGTATGGCGCCTGTATGCGCAGGCGAGGGGCCGTCATCAGGTGCGCTGTCTATCGGCGGCGCGGCTCTCGTTCCTTGTCTTGTTACAGCGAAGAAACCTTTCGTTCCGACTTCCCCCCTTAAGACACAAAGTAATACTACCAGCCAGTCGACGTCGAGCTACCCGTTGACACCCATCTTCCGGTAGCATGCCGCCGTCCTCGCTCGCGGCGGCACCGCCCCGCGCCGCCGTTGCTGCGAGAGGCTCCACCGCTACCGGCCGCCCACCTCACGCGCTGCCAGCATCATCAGCGGCACAACCCTTTCCCCCGCCGATGCGCCGCTGCCGGGCCGCACTACCGCGTCAGAGGGCTTCCATCGCAGAGGAGAGTGCAGCGCAGGCTGATGACGCAAAAGAGGCCGGTCGCGGGAGCGAGAACGGCGCGAATATTGGTAACGGAGCCGCGCCGACAGCTTCGTCGGTGGCTTGGCGGAAACCGGAGGACCTCCGGCTGGAGTCGGGAGTGCTTAGCACCGTCGACCGCCAGGGATTGAAGCTACCTGAAGATGTATTTCGCTGCGTTGGCTGCACCCTCCCCGAGTGTCAGGTGCATAGCCCCCCTCGGGAAGCTCCTCCTCTTGTATGGTGCTGACTTATTCTTAAACCCTAAGAGACAAACCCTAAATCCAGCTTAGCTTGCTCAGCTCTCGTCTGTTCCCGACCGCTGCAGGGCGACACCGGCTGCGCCAAAAACCCGTGGAGGCTGGAGAAGGGCGGCTACCTGAAGAGCATCCTGACCGCCAGGGTCTACGACGTCGCGGTGAGCGCCCCAAAACAAGCGCAGGACGACACACTTCTCAGATAACAATATTACATATTGTTGTTATACTTATCTATTACGCTTTCCGTTTGCGGTGTGGCGATTCACTGATGTGGGTGTGGGTGCCGTGCTGTTGTGGGTGGCTGGCCTGTGAGTAGATCCAGACTCCGCTGCAGAAGGCTGAGAAGCTGAGCGAGGCGCTGGGGAGTACCATCCTGCTGAAGCGGGAGGATCTGCAGCCGGTGAAAAGCTTCAAGCTGCGCGGCGCCTACAATCGAATGGCGCAGCTGAGCCCCGATGAGCTCGCGCGCGGCGTCATCTGTTCCTCTGCAGGCAATCATGCACAGGGCGTGGCGCTGAGCGCGCGCGAGCTGGTGTGTCTACGCACCACTGTGCCCCTCTTTCACATTCCCCTCTCTCTTCTCCCAACATAGCCGTGATTGATAAGCCATACGTAATTCCCAAATTATGCCAACACTGCAGAGCATGTAAGCTCAACTGCGATTGAGTTTTACTGTTCAGCTATTCAATCGTAGTGTCTGTTTTAGGCATTTTATAATTTACATTTCACGGATTTGTAATTTGCGAGCTCGCTGAGTGTGGAGGGTTGGTTGCGAATGTGGGCTGCGCTAGGGTTGTTCTGCCGTCATCTGCATGCCCACAAACACGCCCAAGATCAAGGTGGACGCGGTACAGGCGCTGGGGGGGACGGTGGAGCTGGTGGGGGAGAGCTATAACGAGACGCAGACTTATGCGATGGAGCGCGCGACGGCGGATGGTCGCGTCTTTATTGCGCCCTATGACGACCCCTTCACCATCGCGGGTCAGGGCACCATCGGCTCCGAGATAGTGTCGCAGGTGGGTGGAGAAATGATGATCATTGCGGGGTCGTGTGTGGATTTTTCCCCCTTCCACTTTTTTCATTTCTCTCTCACTCACATGCACGTACGAATAATCACACATAACCCCCGCCACACACACATTATACCCCCCCCACACACACACACACACAAGTACTCTCTCTCTCTAACACGTAAGAACTCTCTCTCTCTCTCTCTCTCTCTCTCTCTCTCTCTCTAACACGTAAGAACTCTCTCTCTCTCTCTCTCTCTCTCTCTCTCTCTCTCTCTCTCTCTCTCTCTCTCTCTCTCTCTCTCTCTCTCTCTCTCTCTCTCACACACACACACACACACACACACACGCACACACTGACGCGCGCGCGCATTCGCATACACAAAAACATGAACAGCGAGATGTGCATCAAATTTAGGCAAGCGAAGCAAAGAGATGCGTACTGTCAATATTTTACACTGTAAAACACGCATCGAAACAGATGTTCACTTATTCATAAAGTAACACTGACGCGGACGTAAGTTTTGAAGGTACGCACATATTCTGTCACACGCACACACACACACACACACACACACACACATACACACACACACACACACACACACACACACACACACGACACACGCACCACAAATACCACACACACATAACACACTGCCCCCCCCCCCTTCCAACACACACACTACACACATACGACACCACACGCGCGCGCACACACACACATGCTCGCGCATCTGGGCACATTCTCACGGCCTTCCTCCCATCTCGCAGATCGGCAACCTCGACACGCTGGACGCTGTGTTTGTCGCTATCGGCGGCGGCGGCCTGATTGCTGGCATCGCTGCCATTTTGAAGGAGCTGAAACCCTCCATCAAGGTGCGCGTGCTTCCCCAATCCCATCGTACCTGCCATAATTTTTATTATTGATTAATTTGAATCACGATAATGAATCGGATTCTTCTCCTTTCCGCAGTGAGAACGGATGTTGACGGTTATATATTGAATATTTATATTATATATAGATTATTTTTTCTTTACTCGTCGACCTTGCTTCATGCCCATCTCAATCTCGATGCCACACTCAATCACCGTAACGAACAGGCACAGTTGGGCTTACCTCTGGTTATCCTAATGTTGGCCCTCTCAATATTAACGCTGTTCATTTTGAAATTAGGCGAAGTACAATAGTCGCAGCCCTCCTATTTGGTCGATTATTGTTGATTTAAGGGACATTCTCCTCGAGTTATTACCCTGCGCTGCCCTGTCGCTCATTACCATTTCACGTGGTTTAGTGATGAGACAGGCTATAAACCCTGTAATACCCTAATCACTGCGCCGCGGTGGCTGCTTCTTGCCTTGTCGTCTCATTAGGAATATTTAGTAATGCTAATTACTAAGACACGTCTATCTTAGAAATTGTATCTTAACAGGATTTTGGGGGGCGCTCAGGTGATTGGCGTGGAGCCCTCCGGAGCCAACGCGATGGCGCAGTCTCTGGCAGCGGGGCGGCGCGTGAACCTATCCAAGGTCGACGCTTTCGCGGATGGCGTGGCGGTGAAGCAGGTCGGGATGGAGACGTTCCGGTTGTGCCAGGAGTTGGTGGACGGCGTCATCCTGGTGGACAACTCGGCCATCAGCGCCGCCATCAAGGACGTCTTCAACGAGACGCGCTCTATCCTGGAGCCGGCCGGCGCGGTGTCGCTCGCGGGCGCCAAGGCGTGGCTGAAGCGGGAGGGCCTCAAGGTGCGTGGCGTCTTTAAATAGCTGTTCATTTGTTTTCCCCTATATTTCTGGATTACAAAAAACAAGTAAGCTGTCGTTTAGGGAGACATGATATGATCATGTCACAATTTCCTGGGCATATGTGCAGTGGGTTGGTGGCCGATCGTGAAGTGTAGACGGCTCGAAAGGCACAACTATTATGCTTGACTTTTTGACACTACACTGATCGACATCGTGTGGGCTGATGGAAAGAGGGGACAATAGATAATCAAATCAGCGTTATTATCATCAAATTGAAGGACAAGAACTTGTTTACGCAGCATCTGTGATATCTGTCGTTTTCGAAAGACCCAGATGACAAGTCTGTGGAGAAGTGATTCAATCAGGGGCAAGATCGTTCTTACTTTGCGACTGGCTGCGAACCTTGTAGACACCAAATTCATCACCAAGTACAACATTTGAACTCATAACGCTCAGAGCAGATGTGGAAACTGGTTTATTTAGTGCCTTGGCACATTTTGTCAGGTGCCAAAGCAACGCAAATCCGCCATTAATTATATTGAACATAATAATGGTGCTGAGTTGTGCTCGATCGATGTCAAAGCGCTCTAGGACGTTCATTTCTTTTGCGTTCTGTCGACAATAGTGCGCTCTTCTTTTCAGCAGTGTAAAACTTTCCTACCTTACGCGGTTCACTTTCGACCAACAATTGGAACGTTGGCACATCTGAGGTCAATGCGAGTATCAGCAATATGGCAAGTTTGGTATCAATTTGGTGACTCCCCCTCTGCGCGGTTCACTCCCATCAGGAGACCAAGGTGGTGGCCGTCACCAGCGGCGCCAACATAAACTTTGACCGCCTCCGTGTGGTGTCCGAGCTGGCGGACATCGGCGCCAAGACGGAGATCATGCTGGCGTCCACCATCCCGGAGCAGCCGGGCAGCTTTCAGAAGTTTGTGGAGGTGGTGAGCGAGAGCCACATGTCCACCGAGTTCACGGAGTTCAAGTACCGCTACTGCGCCACCAGCGCGGCCCAGATCCTCTACAGCGTCAGCGTGAACAACGAGTTCAACATCCAGGACCTCGTGGAGCGGCTGAACGAGCAGGAAATGCCCACCACGGACTGCTCGGGGCTGGACGCTGCGGTGGTTCATCTGCGGCATATGGTTGGGGGGAGGTGAGTCGCCGCAGGCGTACGTGGATGGCGGGTGTTTGTGTGTGTGTGGTGTGTGTGTGGCGGGGGGGTAGGGGGTGTCTGTGAGTGGTGTTGTAAGTAAGTATGGTTAGTATAAAAAGACTTTAGTTTTTTTAGTTTTACTGTGTTTGTAAATACAGTTTTTAGGGTATGTCCTAGTAAGTGTGGGTATGTTTTCGAATGTGGTTATTTACGAAGCTCTCTGCGTGTGTGCGGTGTGGAAGGGAGGAGGGGGAGAGTGACAGATGTAACAAGTGTGTTTGAGGGATTGTGACAATGCATGAACAACAACAACAACAAACTGACATTGCTCCCTCCGCGACCTTAATTTTGCCGGGATCAGGCCGCGCTCCTTCACAGGCGCTCTCCCCGACGAAAAGGTCTTCACGGTGGTGTTCCCCGAACGGCCCGGCTCCCTCTTGTACTTCCTGGACGTCTTCAAGGGCATCAACATCACCATGTTCCACTACCGCAAGTCGGGGAACACCAAAACCGAGGTCTGTTCCATCTGCCCTGACCTTTATCGCCGCCAATTTTTTTCTAAAATAATGAGTGTGATTGTTTGCGGATTGCTATTGGACCCCTTACCTCACACACTCCTCCTTCCTGCCCCCTTCCCCCCCCCCTGTTGGTGCGTGCAGTTGCTGTTGGGGATGCAGGTGGCGGAGGAGCAGCGGGAGGCGTTTGATGCGCAGGTGGAGGAGGTGACGGAAAATGGCTTTGATGTGCAGCTGTTGGATGAGAAAACGCAGGAGGTGTTCAACATGTTCATCAAATAGGGAGGCCACCTCCCTCCCTCACCGCAAGGCCATGAGATATCCTCACAACCCAAAAATGCGCCGACTTATTCATGGGGTTCTCTGTCTCCCCATTCCCCGCCCCATCCCTCGCACTATGCTCTTTCCGCTTTGGTAGAATGGATGCAGCTGTAACTAAGACCTACAATATACAACCGCAATGCAACCGGTAAGCACTTCATCTCTGCCATTCACGGCAGTATCCGACATGTGTGTGTGTGTGTGTGTGTGTGTGTGTGTATGTGTGTTTGTGTGTGTGTGTGACTATGTGTGAGTGTGCGCGCGTGTGTGTGTGTGTGTGTGTGAGAGCCCCTGCTTAACGCCTCCTTACACGCTTTATTTTCCTTACCTGCGTCGCAACCAGTCCCAACTTATACTCGTTGCACAGATGATATCATAAGTATTAATTACATTGCATCACAGTTTCAGTCCCATACCCCACACCACATGACACGCTACCATAAGAAAGAACACCTTCCTATGGAGTCATGCCACCTTAGAATAATAGCAGTGGATGTAGGGGTGCCCATCGTAATAAAACAGGCGAGGCAGGTGTCATTCATGGCGGTAGGGAGGCTGCCCAAGTGGCGATAGCCTCGCTTGATTCCTCAGGGGCGTCGTCCTGTGGGCAGTGGCCCGCGAGCAGTGGGCAGTACAGCGCGTCCGGACGCAGGGTCATTATGAGCTCCGCCTTGTTGGGCGTCATCCAGGGATCCCTCTCCCCCCACAGCAGCATCACTGACCCCTGAAACGACTGCAACAGCTCCGCCGGCTTCGACGTCGTCCGGCCACCGGCCAGGCTGATCTGATAAAACGCCCCCAACGCACCCTTGTCTTTCGCCGCCATACCGATCGACCTCACCAGCTCCTCGTCCACCTCGTACTCATACACCTGTTGCAGGATCTGCTTTATGCGCACCTTCGTGAAATAGAATATGGCTCCTGCCGCGACTCGACCAAACGCCTCGGACACTCGTTCCCCTATCGTAGGCTCCACGCGCGTCTCGTCCCGCTGCGAGTCCGCCACCACACGCTGAGCGAGAGTCTTCCTCTCGGGGCCAGGCTCTGCGTCAGGAAGAAAGTTTCCTGCTGAGTTGACTAAGCAGATGCCGCGGCAGAGGTGGTTTCCGACGGAGGCGGCGTAAAGTGCTGCCAGAGCACCGATTGAGTTTCCGGCGACCACGGCGCGATCGCTGGCCGAGGCGCCCGCGACCTGCGCTGCGAAATCGATAACTTGCTGGCCCCAGAGCTCCATGCTGTACTCTTCCTCCACCTTGGGGCTCCAGCCGTAGCCCAGCATGCAGAGCGCGTAAACGCGGAAGCCCTTCCGGGCGAGTGCGGGAATGGTGTAGCGCCAGTGGTAGCTGTGCGCTCCGAAACCATGTACCAGCACGACGATGGGGCCGACATTTTGCTCACCGGCGCTGATGTAGTTGCAGGAGTGGCCATTCCAGTTCCAGCGCTGATTAAAGAACAAACATCGATCAGGCGTGTCAGTTATGGTATTCGGGTTCACTAATTTGCGCTGGGTCGGGAATTTAGAGCTGGTGCAGTGTCAGATTGTGCCAGTTACGTGAATTGGTGCTGAGGCCATAGTGAGCACAATCGACCAGGTGTTCGTACGAACTCGTTCATACCTGCCAACCCTCTTCCTTTAGAGCAACGCGCTCGATACCTTTGTCATCCAGCTCGCATTCAGGTAGCCCTAACTCAGCATCGGAAATAGGTTGCGAAGTCGTCGCTGACGCGTGCGCAACGAAGGACCTCCGCGCAGGTGCCCGGGCGGCAGGATTTAGTGGTCGTGGGAAGGCAACGCGTCGCAGTATGGGTTCTGAAATAGAAACACGGCGGGGAAGGCGGGGCGTCAGCGGGCGCGGTGATGAAAAGGTGGGTGCAGCCGTAAAGGATGACCGGAAAGTGGTCGCCATGCTGACTAGTTGCAGGATCGTTCCCTGAATCTACAGTGCTGAGCCGGCAGTCTTGGTGCGTGCAGGAGAGGTGTAGCCACCGAGGCGGCGGGCTTTTTTAAGTATTTCCTTGCGAGAGTGGCAGAGCGCCACGCAGCTGAAGACTTGAGAATGTTGGGAATGAAATACACTCCTCCACAGAAGTCCGGACAAGATTTCGCACCATAGGAAGTAGAAAATGTAATCATGCGTCGATTTTATTGACAAATTTCCTGAAATCCCAGGCAGGGCTTTTGCGCGCAAAATGGAATGCACCGACAACTGCGAGGGGCGAGTTCGAACACTGCCGGGCATGTGTACTCGGGGTTATCGCGCCCGCACCCGTGCTTGGTCTTTCAAACAGTCGCCGTGCTTGGTAGACGAAAAGAGTAACGGGCGCACAACCCCGCAATATGAACGTTGATGCGACGGTCGCGCAAATATAATGCTTAGGCGACGGAGGGAGGAGGTGTTGGGCAGGCCGCTGTGGGGAAAACGTAAAAAATCGCGTAAGCAGACTTACCACCGATATGCGCACAACCCAAGGGCGAGCCGCTTTCGGCCACAATGTTCAAGCGATCATAACTTACTCATAAATGATCAAATTTTTTCTAACAGGTATCGTTGGACGCGTCTTTTCAATGCGCGTCGAACGCACCTACTCCGGAGTTCAAAATCTCACAAATCGATTTGTTATGAATTATTTTAATTTACGAATTATTCCGGCACAGCTGAGCCGGAGTGCCAAGCAACAGCCATCGAAGTCAGCTCACCTCCTGAGACGATTTGTGCGGGGTTTGTCGATATATGTTTACCAATTCTTCATTCCTATTGACCTCCGAGCCTAATTCCCGACGCGTGCCACGCGTGGGGCGCGTGTGGTTGGCACAAGCACATACCCAAGCATTCCAAACACCACCGTCAACATGATGCGTCCTTACCGGCCAAGTTGGACCTCGCCCCTCCCCTAAGCCAATCGTCCTCGCATGTTTAAAGCGTGCAGTATTTATTCACACCTGCGTCATGTGCGCTTTTGCTCGCTTGCTTTCCAAAAATTCACCCGTGCCAGCGGCGTGAACTTCCGTGCTCTATTGTCACAACCAGCCTCTCAGTGGCTGGTTGCTAATCAAAGTCTCTCATGGGAAGCGTTCAATGAGTGAAAAGTGCTGGTAGTTCTGTAAGCAAACTACAGCGGAGCAGTCGCTATGCGGTGATTGAAGGAAAGAAGTTACAATGTGGAATATCCTGTCACCGCCCTCCATTGTGCTAGACTATTTATAGTCTAGCGAAGCTCGCCTTCAGTCTCGTCACGCGTCACGCTTCCCCAGGCAGGTATCGACGTGTCGACGTCCGTAGTCTTTCGTAGGCCAGGTTGCGTAACCAATTGGCCTCGTGCCTAGCGTCTTGACGCATGGGAGAACTCACTGTGTGTACAGTACATACCGGGAGGTACATATACGTACAGTACTGCGGACAGTGTCCTCGAGCTTCACAATGGCAAGTGTAACTGCTAGTACACTCCATCCGTGGAAGGTACGGTATAAATATCGTAGCGAGTACTTGTACTAGTCCTGTAACGTACTGTCACATGACAGTTCTCGCCACATCTATTCACACACCCGCAAACCAAACCTCTCGCATTGAACACGGCACCCACGCCTCCAAACCCCCTCCAAAAACCCCCAAAAATACGGTTATGTGGAACACAGAGAAGTATGCAGCTTGATATGAGCGCTTGAGCAATGCCCAAGCGTGGCGCTCAAAATGACGTGTGTAGTTCAAACAATTTCCCGGGAGTTTATGGGCTTAATTCGACAAACTCCACCGACAACACCCGCTTTAAGCTGATGTCTAACCACCCCGGATGGCGGCTTACTGCTTGCTTCTCGGCTCTCCTACACTTGGGTGGTACTCGGGTATCGTCGTGCTTGACGTGGTGAGAGGGGAGCGTGTTCTTAACTAGCTTATGCTAAACATAATGCATGTCCGGACTTTTGTGGAGGAGTGTAGTATTATGAATGTTTCTATTTAACCCTGTACCGGTACTGGAATATTGGTTACAACTTATTTTATATGATGAAATAAAAGCTGTGTTGGGGCTCAATGATGCCAAAGATGTGGATCACTTATAGAATCTGGTATTGGCCACCCTACACGCAATGTGAGAGGGAATCGGGTGGGTGGGTTTCCGTAAGCGATAGCTCTTGCGAAAGGCAGAAGGTGAACACGCAATCGTTGCTTGTGCGTCACATATAGTGCGCCGACACTTTACTGTCCGTGCGCGTGTGCGCGCCTAAAGCGTTAGGGGAGATGAACCGTCGGAGGTAATGCGCTGCGTAATTCTAGCCATGTAATTAAGACCTCTATATTACCAATATGGCCATTTAAGATGTGCTTGGATTCACTTATGCCATATGTCGCCGACTGGCGTGTGACGATGGGTGGGGGTCCGCGAGGGGTCATCTAGCCAAATACTTGCCAACCTCCCGCGCTTGGGGGTAATGTTGGGTAGATATAGTCGAGGACAACGTCCGACTCTCACGCCCAACGGCCGAAGAACTTGATATTTTGCATCGGGGTGCCGATACCATACGTTGTTTGTGCGGCACCCTTGCGTAACGAGTGCTAAATCCACGCAATACCTTCCAAGGAGTGTTCGTGCACTTCGCGAAGTTACAATTGAAGCCTAGGTATGAGGGTTGCCATTGTCCAGTGAGTAGTGGGCTCGCGATGACTAAGCGTCCATCTCTTGTTTGGCAGCTTTCCCGCTGAAAAATTGGTACGGGTAGTGTTGAATTTCGCTAGTTGTGTCGCGATATATTGGTGAGGTGCGTTCGGCGGTTCACATAGTAGTTTTCGCTCCTTGGAAGTACCGCGCCCTTCTTTTCTTGCCTTGTGGTGGAGGAGGATTCCACCGGTTGGTGTGCATAACACATCACCATACCGGCAGTCAATTCTTGCTCCCCCCCGACAAAAAATAGGAACATGAATGCCGTCGCCAGACACGCTTTGAGGAGCAAAATGGTGTGAAACTAGGCTTGTGTGGAAGGGTCCGTGAGCCTCGTGCGTAGTTCCTTGACGATGCGTAGCGATGAGACCAAAATCCGGGCTGGGGAGTACATATGCTTTATGTTGGGGTGGAGGGAGACATGGGATGCTGCGAGTCCGCGCTTGACTTTTCCCACTAAGTCGCCCTAGGTGACCGGTTCGGCGCCGTGGACCCGTCGTCTTTAAAGAAGCCGTTTACTGCTAAAAGTTAGGGATGTATACTTATTTAAGCCTTGATGGTGCTCCGTTCTCCGAGCCATGCAATGTAGCGTGCAGTGGTAGCTAATGTAGTGGCAAATTGTGGTAGACCTTGTTCTTCGCAAGACTCGAAATATAGTTCTATCTCGCTGCCATATGTTTCGGACGTGCTCTTAGCCCATGCTGCGGTCAGCATTTCGAGTATCTTAGCTCCAATAGTGCCCGTGTCCAATATGCGCTGCATGGAGGGGCGCATCGAGTCGGCCCACGGGCTATTGCATCGAGAAGTCTCGAGCTTGTAGCGGACCTTAGCTGCACGGGTCATTTAACTATGTACTCCCGGTCTGATTTGCGTGTGTTGAACATGGTCAAAGTGGCACTTACAATTCCCCGGCTGAAGGGAATCCATAAGACAACGACGGCCCAACGTGGCTTGCCGATTGTACCGTGTCCGTGCCGCCGCCCGGGACGGAACAAGTGAGCGCGCGGCGGGAGAACTACCTCGTGGCACGCCAACTCGGTAAGTGCTTAGTAACGCTTTCCCTTGCCATCGAAGGGCGACCACTATAGCTGCCGAGCCGCTCTGAAGTAGTTTTGTGCTAGGTCGGGTAGTACGGGCCAAGGGGGGTTGCACCAATTGTTCTCGTCTCGCCACTAAGCTTTTGATAGGTGTAGTGCGTCCACCGCCTCGCAAGAAGGGTCGAGCCAGTTTGCGTTTAGGATTTAGAAAAGGTCAAAGTGGTACTTCCACGGAACGCAAACTCCTATGTGAACTACCTGACTCGGCCCACCCTGACATAGCGGAACTACTAAGGTACTTCGACGCTGCCCGTACCAAGTTCTCCACCGGGAAGATTCCGGACAGGCGGTGGGCTATTAGTCTACCCGAACCTACGACAAATTGGACTACGGACACCTTGACAACATGGCTACAACGGGTACTTCGTGCAGTACACGAGCAACCTCCGGACGGTTTCGCGTGGACTTCGCACTCCTTACGAAAGGGTGCAACAACTACAGCGTACAATATCGGTACCCCGATGTAATTGAAATTGAAATTGAAATTGTTCACAACATGTCCCGGCAAACTGGACCGAGTGCTGTCTCACGGGCCACTCTACTTCGCCATACATGACTTATTAGCAAGTTGGGCCCGGGTCTCTCCGACCAGGTACATTTCTTATCGACACACCTATCTGCAATGTGTGCCGACGTTCCTCGGGAGTTATATAACTGTAAGCAACCGCAGTAATTGCCACAGTCCCCCCACCTAAGCAGTAACAGCGTAATAATTTTGTAATCAAGAAAAACAGATCTAAAAATAAATCCACTTGTCTAGAAATGCAAAACTAAACTGCTGCTCGACCTTCACGATGCACGGCCCGCTCCCGCCGAACCGGGGTGTCGACCGGCCTAGGCCGGTCGGCGTTCGGAAGGGACGACGGGCCAGCCTAATCTAGCTCCCGCGTGACTTCGGTCTTGCCGAAGGTAGGAGGGGAAAGGCTGGCAAAAAACCCCTCCTCGCGCGGTCGCTCGTCGATCCCGCCGCTCCATCCCGTAAACCCCGCCCCAAGGTCTTGCCGCGTCCACCGACGCGGCGGTCCTCCGTGTCGAGGTCCCCCATCACCTCGAGGACAGGTGGGGGGGACCGAGACGCACAGACATAGAAAAAACTAGCGCTCCTGCCTCCGCGCCTGAATTTTCCCGGCTATTTCCCCGGTTTTTTCTCTGTCTGGTACCCGGGTACCTGTCGGTTTTCCGGCCTGTGGCCGTACCCTCCCCCCTCTGATCGCGCGTCCACCGAGCAGCCTTTGCTTGAGCGGGGGCCTCCGCGCTCACCCGGGCCCACGCTCAAGGAATCCTAGGATTATGTAGTTCTGTCGGGGCAGTGGGTGTCGAAGAGGGGGGGGGGGGGGCAGGTCACCGTAGCCGGATCCGGCGGGCCGCGGGCGCCCGGAATTAAGCAAAACCCTCCGTGCCGGGTTTTCCGGCGGCGCCGACCCAAAGGGTCGCCGCCGCCAGATCGTGTCGCTCCTCCCGTCGCGACTGTCCTCCTTGCCGTCCCAGCTAACTCCTCCCCCCGGGAGATGACGCTGGACGACGTGGCGACGCGCTAGTGAGCGCCCTACCCTGGTGCTGCTCCCCAACTTGCTCGACGCCGGGTACGGACATTATTTTAGTGTCCAAAAAGGCCCTCCGTACAGGGCATTCCGGCGGCGGCTGATCCTGAGGATCGCCGCCGCCTCATATAGCCGCTCCTCCGTCTGCGACTAGCCGCCGTCCTATGCCATGTCTTGCCTCACCCCTCGGTAAGGTTCGACCGGCATAGGGCTGGTCGATAGCTAGCGAGCGCCCTTTCCTGGCGCTGCTTCCCGGCTGGCCACCACCAGCTCCAACACCCGCCTCCCACCGCTGATCCGGCCGTACCCTCCTTGCCACCAAACGCTGCCGTAGTACAGGTCCCACTCCTAAAAGTAAGGTTGTATCTAGGAGTATCTGTGCGCGAAAAAACATATCGGACGGGCCGAGCGGGAGATCTTGGCGCCGGTAGTGCACAGAAATTATTTTTTCAAAAGCCCTCTGTACGGGGCTTTCCCGACAGCTGATGATCCCACGGATCGAGCTGTCGGCCCTCTTAGCCCCCTACCGTGCCATGCCTGGCACGGCTACGGGGTTTCCAGCGCCCACCACGGGGAGGTGAGGGGATGCCGACGGGCCTGCGAGCGCACCCCCCTCCGGGGCCGCCGCCGCTGCGCCGCCGATGTAGAAGATCAAGTTTTTACGGCGGTTGGGCGCGAGAATCGGACGTAGTCCTCGACTACATCGACCCAACGGTACTCCCGAGCCCGGGAGCTTGGCAACTATTTGGTTGGATGACCCCGGGCGGTGCCCCACCCCACGTCACACGCCAGTCGGCGACTGATGGCATAAGTGAGCCCTAACACAGCTTAAATGGTCATATTAGTCATATAGAGGTTTGAATTACATGGCTAGAATTACGCAATAACATGCGTTACCTCCGACGGTACATCTCCCCTAACGGTTCAAGCGCCCACGCGCGCATGGACAGTGAAATGTCCGCACACTATATGACGCACTAGCAGCGATTGTGTGTCCACCTTCTGCCTTTTGCGAGAGCTATCGCTCACGCAATCCCACCCACCCGATTCCCTCTCACATTGCGTGTAGGGTGGCCCAAGGGCCACAGATGCCAAATTCTGTAAGTGATCCACATCTTTGGCATATTTGTGCCCCAACACAGCTCAAATGGCGTTATTTTCCTTTAAAGTACTACTTTTGTACAGCGAGAGATCCATCGTATCGCGACAATATTTTCTAATTGTCTAAAAACGTACAGTCTGGGTGAGCCGTATGCATCCTCGTACTGCCTGCCATTTTTTTCCACCCCTCGGCAGTTTTGCGGATGAAGGCAACGTCATGACGATATGCCAAATTACGAAGGAACCGCCGCTCAGGTACCCGTACCTGTACCACTGATATCAGCAAATAAAGTCACTGCATTTTCTCAGACAGAAAACTACCTGTACCAGCACATGGTTGAATATTGTAAATGCACTTGCCAACAAACCACCAGCTTCTCACCGACAGACAACAGCGCGAGCTTAACAGCACAGACCAACAGAGTGCGAGCCGACAGACGCCGTCAACGAGTATCTTTTAAAGGGCATGCTGCTGCTAGTTGCATCGCTTCACTTTTAAGAGCTTCGCGTAGCGCACTCCTTTTCAATCGGACACCCCGCTTCTCGGTACTATACGGCCGCGCTGGCTGCTTAAGACGACTGCGCCAGTTACACGACAAGAAGACGACAGGACGACGCCAATATCTCGTTCTCTCGGACATCCACTGCCTCTACAACACCCCAGAGGGCTTCGCGCAGAGTAAGCCCGTCGATTTGCGCCGCTGTCTGCACAAAAGGAACAGACTGGGTCGTCGCTCACGCACAACGGTACTGCTCGAGCTACTGCTTTCATTTATGCTGTAGTAAAAAGTCACCTGATCGCAGTATTGGTCGCATTTCTACGGTACAGCCCTCGTCGAGCACTGCTCCACAGCGAGAAGTGGCAACGCCATCTGCATCTGGTACTGCGTCTGGGTACACTAGGCAAGTAAGGACTTGTGTCGTGCATTTACTATAACTCGCGCTAATTTCTTGACGGCTGACCGCCGATAGACTGGTCACATCGGCTTGGTCGAGACTAGTGTTGATGAGGTGAGTAGAGATCTGTGATCCGCTTATAGACTACTTTCGATTAAGCACGTCAGATAATTTTGAGTCACTACTGAGGCGTAGGGCCGATAACTCAGCGGCGTCGAAAATTGCGGCCACCGGCTTGCCGACAACGAACTAAGAGCCGGACCGCAGCTCTTCGATGATATTCTTGCGGATTTTCGCCATTTGAAAAAACGAATGATTAGTTTACGTCTCAACATTCAACCAGTCTCTATTTTCTTTAGCGAGAGTCTGATAAGTTCGCTCCGCTATTATTTCTCCTTCTTTGCTCCTGGATTCCAATTTATCTTTGCTGTGTGTATTTAATAGTTTTATTATGGATTTGAAATTTATCTTGCGTATATTATATTTAATCTACGTCATAAATTAGATTGCCACCATCCGCGAAAGATGAGATGATCATAGATTAGATTCAATTAATGAATAAGGATTGTATGCTTCCCTACGCCGTGCCTCGGATTTCGTGACCCTCTTATTGTGACTGCGCTCTTGCGCTGTCGCTGTTGATCTTAGGACTTGGGGGTAGCGTGAGGGGTTAGGGCTATCCCCTAAGTACCGGGTAGTTAGGGTTTCTCTCCCTGTTTGTCTCTTATACCTGTACACAGTTTCAGACCGGTTCTTATAGCGGATTCGCTATATGTACATACTTTTAGACGGGATTCGCTATATGAATTTGCCACCATCTGCGGAAGATGAGATGTTAAGCTCTTGCTCTCCAGCTCCCCCCCATTTTCCCCCTACTACTTGTAATCGATTTGACAATAATGATAATAATAATAATTTGAATATTGATTTGTTTATGAATGTAGCAGTCGATGGTACAGGTACGGGTCTCGTTCGATTTTTTTTTACTGCTATATTCTTCTGCAACGGATCGAAAGATACGGCTGGTACTGTGTATCTCGTACCTCGCATGCCTCGTACCTACTGTATGCCCACGAATTAATGTGCGGCCATCAAAAAATATGCGACCGTTGACATTAAAAGCGACCATGATAGATAACTAATTTGTGCTACGGGTACCCGCCGTAGATACTACAGTTGTAAGAAAGGTACCTGCAAGTACTTTATTCTGATTTTCGTGGTACTTTTGGTTCGTGCGTTATCTTCCCGATGCTCTCCCTGTTTTTTGCAGGCGGGCAGCGCTGATGCTGATGTGGCATGTCTCCCTGTTAGGCATGCGGGCTTCCCCCTTTTACTTGTGGTTTCCAGCACTACTTTTTTATTATTGAAAAAATGTATAATTATATGGGACTGGCAGGTAAAAGAAAAAGACATTTTGATGTATATATGGACTTGATTACAAGCGAAACAACATGAAACCTACGGACAGGGAAAAACACGGCTGGGATGCCTTCTCCTGCCACGGCGCTCTTCACCCGCGCCATGGGCCGCAAGCGCCCCGTGCTTCCTCGGGCGGCGCGTGAGGCGCCGCTTGTCGCCTCCACGTGTTGCATATACAAAACATATACATATGTATAGCGATGTACAAATACAATGTATGTATATGAAATGTATTTATAAAGTCATTATCTATATAAATTAGAATGTCTATGTTCATGTTGTTCTTCTTGTAATCCATCTATTTATCTAAATAAAGCCGCGATGATATATTACAGCAGGAGGCGACTCTGGAGCGATCCGTGTTTGATTACAAATAAGTTCTTTAAGAAAAGGTCGGAAGTCGAGCGCGAGGTGGCGTGTTCGCCCACGGGACGCACAGCGGCGCCAAGACCTCAACCGGAAACATGAGACAGTGGGTAGCGATAGTGACATTGTCATGCCTGATATCTATCGCCACTTGCGGCCGGCTGGACGACTCCCATTTCACGTCATCTCCTCTTAACACGACCCATCCAGCTGACCGTAAGCACCCGCCGCTAATGCATCACCCCCTTCACGATATATCGTCAAGCCACTCGTCACTAACACATCGGAGGCATGTACCAAAGGGAGCGCACTCCTGGGCCTTCTGGAGGCCATTACCATCCAAGGAAGCCAGACGTCCTTGCCTTGGGACCCCTCTGTGGATCCCTGCGGTCGACCCACCTGCGGCGTGTCCTCCTCTATCGCAACCGCCGCTAACTGTAATTGGGAAGGCATAAGCTGCGAAGACTATCGAGTGACCTCACTGTAAGCACATACCCCTAAGTAGCTGCTGGAAGTGCACCCCTATCTTTAGTAGCTCACCTCCATCAAGCTCACTGTGTGTCATGTGGTACAGGGAGCTGCATGGACGGGGGCTGTCAGGTCACATCAGCGGACACATTTGCCGCTTCGATGAGCTCAAACACATCGACCTGAGTGGGAACAGTCTGACGGGGCTCATGCCTCACCAGGGAGCCTGCCAGCAGCTGCCCAGCCTGCTCACCATCGACCTGTCAAACAACCAGCTCACGGGACCGCTGCCCTTTACCTTTGCCTCCTCGATTCCAAAGCTAACAATGCTCGACCTCAGTCACAACAGCTTTTCGGGCTCCATTCCGCGAATATGGGGCAACTTCAGCAGCCTCGAGCTCATGTGAGTTCAGCCTAACCTCACATCCCCCATCGGTAGCGTTTATTTCAAGCATGCCACTCCATCACATCCCCTCTCGTCTGACGATGACCCCGTTTATCTGTGTTTTTTGTTTCAGAGATATTTCCCATAACAACATCATGGGCACCATTCCTCAGTCGCTGACGGTTCTACAAAGCCTCAGGCTGCTGTGAGTAACGCCCACCAGTCTTGCTAAGTTGGGGAGAAGGGCGCCACGAGGCCACGTGCCTTATCGCGTTCGCCGTCTAACATAACATTGGCCCTGATCTTCTCGAGTGTGTGTGTGTGTGTGTGTGTGTGTGTGTGTGAATGCGCGCGCGCGCGTGTGTGTGTGTATGTGTGTGTGTGCGTCTGTATGTGCGTTAATGTGTCTGTTTGTGCGTGTGTATGTGAATGTATCTGTATGTGTGTGACTGGGTGTGCGTGTGTGTGAATGTGTACTATCGTATATGTTCGTGTGGTTGTTTGTGTGTATCATGGTCTGTGGGTGTGAGTGTGCTGGTGTGTGTATAAATATATGTGTGAGTGTGTTTTGTATCTGTTTGTACATGTGTGCGCTCACGTGCGCGCGTGTGTGTGTAATTATCTGACTGTGTGCATGTATCTGACTGTATGTGTGTGTATCTGACTATGCGTGTGTGTGTGTGTGTGTGTATGCGTATGTGTGTTCATATCGAATTCCGTCATCGCAGGGTGTTGGACTACAATTGCAGCATCTGCGGCAAGCTGGCCAGACAGTTCAGGGAGCGGGTGGTGATCATCGTCATAGGCACCAACATCGGCTCCTCCCTCTGCCGAATCGTAAGCTGTCGTGAGAAATCCACATCGGTCGACAGAGTCAAAATAGGCACTTCCCCGTCTCTCCTTTCTTTTCTCTTTCCCTTTCCCTTTCCTTTCCCTTTTCACTCACTACATAATTCATTTCCCAAACTTGTCAACCCTCATTACATCATTTTTCATCTTCTCGTTTGAACCCGCATTTATTTTTTCTTTTTGGCTGACCCCCATCACAGGCGTGTCCGTGTGTCTGTCAGCCCTGTTTTGTTTCCTGGGGGCCTGGGTCATTGCCAAAGTTGTTCGAAGACGCAACGCTGACCCGACAACGACAGGTGCGTGCTCTGCATGACAAACCACCTCCCTTCGCTTGCTTACATGCCTCTATACCAATTATCATGCTATCCGCTGCTGTCAGCAGCACACGGTCCCTTCCTCGTCCTCTCGAGGGTGAGGCACCAACGCAGACATGTGGATAGATATGCTTTATATGGAATAATGAAGCCCCCCAAAATATAAAACCCTTGTAACACCCCATGCAGCGCTGCTGTTTAACCTTCGCTTTTTTGTTTTGCTTTTTGTTTAGAGGATGTGGGGCTGAAGAGGGAGGAGAAGCCGCCTCTGAAGTCGACACACCGCGTGGGCTCGCTGGTTTTGATGCCCGGTGACGGCGATCGGGTCTTTATCGCGCTCCCCCTCTCTCAGGTGAGTCACCTCCCCCTAATGCGATTACTCACAGTGTTAGGGTTTCGCTCTATTAGGGCTGAAGCCTTAGTTACGTCGTTTAGAAACATAAGCTACAAGAGACATGAGAAAATAAGTTGAAAAGCAAGTCATAGGAGAGTATGGATGAATATTCCGTTTACTTATTTTCCTGTCCAGTAAAAGTATATCGCAGCATCAATGACGAGTTGATGAGGTTGCCCAAGGGGTTCGTAGGGTTTAATGTAAAAGTAAGCTATTTCAGGGCTTCATCCTGAAACCCTCAAACAAAAATCCTACAACCCCAAACCCTTAAATCATGAGTAGAGAGTTATGTTCCATCGTTGTGTGCCTTCCTCGCGCTCATTCCCATCGTGATCATAGGAAAAGGTGCACTCGTCCGCATCGAACCGAATTGGTTCCTTGCATACGTTTGTAAACAAAATAATCAAGTTTGGGGTTATAAAACACACAGTTGCTCTTTGCTACGCAATCGAATGTCCAAGTTTCAAATCAATGAAAGCCTTCATTGAAGTTGCGTTCAATTTTCTGATCTTGAGTCGGTGTTTCATTTGAATGTTTGAGATTGACATACTCTACAATCGAACTTGCGCTGCCAAGTCGTGCCTCGTGATTGTACTCTTCCACGTCGGCAGTTCTGACTGAAAACCTAATTAATCGTGAATTCATGTGCGTGCTTCGTCATTGTTCCCAGCCGGCCTGGATACGAGCTTCGGGGAGCGATGAGGCGTGGGGACCAACTACAGATGCTCCCGTGCCATCTTCTGACATTGCGGCGGCCGTTGACGTAGGGAGAGACACACTGTCTAGTGTAGCTGCGGAGGAGGTTGGCATTCCAATTGACGACGTGGCGGTCGAAGCGTCGATGGCAAGGGAAGGCGACGTTCTAAATGTCGGCACAGAAGGGGCGGGACGGAGAGGGGTCGAGGGAGATGACCGTGACGCGGATGAAGGCAACAACGTATAGATTACTACTGCGGGTGGCCTTTCTCAATTTTGAAGTCTAGTGTGAGGGGGACGTCGGGCTTTTGATTTCGCATCCGATGTAATTATCCGAATTGATATTTCCTATTTTGTAAACATGTTTTCTGCGACGAGTATTGTTTGTTGTCGGAATTTGAGTAACGAATTTGTAATTTTGGAAATGAGTTTCTGCAATACCCGTGACGTATACACATGGTCGCGCGCCTCTTCCATGTTGATATGCAATCAACGACTCCATTTGTCGATGAGACCGAGCTTCCTCATCAACGCGCTGTCATTCTTCAACACCGGGACAAAATCAATAACACACAACGTGCAGTCTTTTGAAAGCCACTAAGCGAGCCGGTGCAGGTGCAGAGCACACTCAGTGAATTGATTGTATGTACACTGTGACATTATGTGGCCTACATAACTTTCAAATCCATTTCAGCCAATGAAGTTCGTTGTGAATCTGTTAAAATCGAATATATGTGGAATCGACTATACTACTAGCTTTTCGGTGCCACCCAATAGAGTTTTGCGTGATATGATAATGGCGTAGTGATTGAAAGTGTTCTATAAAACACTTGCCGGTTGTACGCTGGCTGTTGTCTAAGGGACGTTTTGCATGCCTAGTAGTCTTACCACCATATATGCTTGGGCGGCACTATAATTGCTAAAAGATGCGAGGGGATGGAGCGCGCTTGGCTTGTTACGCTTCGTGTCTTATTCTATCACATGCACACACACATGTGGAAGTTTGCCTCCCTAGCAGACTGCAAACGCAACTAGTTTTGAAGGTGGGAGTGGAGATGAGGGAGTGATTGAGAATGCCGACTGTTTAGAGGAAAAATGATGTAATTAAAAGGAGAAAAGTATTGTGGTTTGTCACCTCCCTCTATTGCTCTGGAATTAATTAGGTCTCGTCTACCTAGCTCCCACAAGGTCTCGCATGCTCCACGCAGCCTCAGCTAGGGCTCTCGTAAGGGTCTTCAACAAACGGGGGACTTTGCCCGCCTGTCTCGAAAAAACATTTAAGAGCGTCTTGAAGCATGTTAAACGACATGGCGGGTAAATGTCCCTCGATGCCCGGCCCCCGACAGGACCGACAAGATAGTGCCTCCAACTCCTCTTCTCATCACTGGAACGCAATAAGGGCGGACGATGGGAACCATCATAGCCGAGTTCCGTAACAAACCCATCAGCAAATCCTTCGAGTCTCCCCGTGTTCTCTCCGCTACCCCCCTCGCATGTCACCCACCTCCTCCTGATTACATGCCCACCAGTATGGCAGACGCCGACGAAGGCAACTCCCGTGACTCCCTCACATCATGTCCATATGTCCTTCTTGAGGACCTCGTTTACTCCTCGCTCCGACCCCCCCGCTCACAAACCCGACTTAATTAGCCTCTTGGAACCCAGATTCGTTGGCCACACGAAGCGGAGGGGATCTGCGGCCAACAGGGTTGTGTGCTCCTCAACGAGCTCTTGGCTGGAGGTTGGGGAGGCGGATCGGAGCACAAGCCGGACAGAGACGATTCGCTTCTCACAATCTTCAATCGCATGTGAGTCTTCCGGTGTCTCTTGGGGGCGGCGTTTGGTAGAGCGGCCATGCTGCGACGGTGCTTTGTCGGGGTGGGGTGGGTGGGAATTGACGGTGGGGTGTGTGTGTCTTCTTCCATAGCGACTGGTGTATCGTCCGGGTGCGCTGCGCCCGGGCGGAGCGCAGTAGGTTGTTCCGCGTTAGACCACCGCATCATGTTCAAACACATGCGTCAACTCGGTATGCCCCCCACCTTTGTCGACACATGCGAACACCTCTACGGGGTCTCAACCACAGATTATATTACACCACATGGCCCCAACCCTTCTATAGACATTAACCGAGGAACCCTCCAGGGCGACACACTCTCCCCCTTTCTATTCACCCTCTTCCTTGAACCCTTCCTTCGCTGGCTCACGGTGGGAAGCCGGGGCTACCGCCCAGGCCCCCCCGCTACTAACGTCGACCCAACAGAACCCACAGCCACATACCCAGGACACGGATTCGCCGACGACCTCAGCCTCGCCACGGGCTCGACCCCCAACATGACCATCCAGCTAAGAAAACTCTCCCTCTTCAGCGCCTACACGGGCATGACCGTCAACATCCGCAAATGCTGCATCACCGGCGCGCTCTGGCGCTCAGGCAACGCCCTCACCCTCGCCAACACTACCCTCCTCGCATCCCGCCTGCAAACTCAGTTCATCTCCCTAAACTCCACCCCAGCCCCCATCCCCTCCATTGGCCCCAAGGCCACATTCCGTGTCCTCGGGGTAGAACTGAACACCTCCCTCAACTTCACCAAACACTGGCAAGAACTCAAACGCACCACTGCATCCCTCATCACCACCCTTTCCACCTCCCCACTAACACAATCCCGCAGAATCAGGGTCATCCGTGGACTCCTCATCGGAAAGCACTTCACCCTCCAGCTCGGCCTCTTCACCGACTCCCAACTCGACACTCTCGAAGGACAAATCTGCCGCGCACTCCGCTCCGCCGTCTCCTCGGTGCGTAACCTTCCCCGCACCGCCCTTCACCGCCCTGCATCAGACCTAGGATACGGCCTCCCCTCCCTCAAAGCACACGCCGCCCAACTCACAGTTTGCCACCTCCATAAAATCATGAACAACTCCGGCTATAGAGGCCACATGGCCCGCGCACACATACGAACCCTATCCACCACGTACTCCCACTGGCCCTCGGAGTCCATCATGTCAACATGCTACACCCCACCCACACTCAAGTGCTTAGTCAGAGCTCAACGCGATGCGGGCACCCTGTTCCACAACATTCCTCCACTCTCCCTCACCAACCCTATCGCCTCCACAATCCGCGCCCACTTCACCACTCAAGACAACGCCCTCCTCGCCTCACTCCGGGACAAAGCCACACACATCACCGACCCTCACACATATAAACAAGCCTACTGCGATTTCTCCCCCCGCAAAACACACGCCTCCCTCCTACCCCGCCTCACCCCCCTCTGGAAAAGTAACATCACCTCGTGGCCACAAGTCCTCCTCAGAGCCACCTCATCCTCCTTCATCCTCAAATCATGCAAATCCATCACCACACTCACGGGGTCCACCACCCCACTCTCAATTCCCATCCGCCTCCTCGCCGCAATCCTCACTGAACCCCTCGATACTATCCACAACCGCCTCCCCATCACAAGCCTCACTACCAACCAAGCATCCCCTCCCACCACTATACACCCCTCATGGATTCCCCTCCTCTCCCCTCACCTCCCCCGCTCACCCCCCACCCTCTCATCCGGCATCTACACCTCCCGCACCACTCACCCCACCCCCACCGCACCCACCACACACTTAGACACAGAATACCTCACCCCCTCAGACCACCACTACCCCCCCTGCGACGTAACACGCATCATTTCCAAACACAAAGACACAGAATACGGCCAAACGCAGTACATGGTTGAATGGGCCCCGGAACACCTCACGGAATGGGACATTCAACTCCAACTCGACGACGGCTTCCGCCTCATCTCCTCCACTCCCACATCGGTATGCCTCCCCTCCCCCTCCCCCACCGCATGCTCCATCTGTCATGACCCACTGCACACAGAACCCTCCTCCACCTGCTGCACATGCCCGCACTTTGCCATACACTCCCAATGCCGCCCAGCTCAGGGACCCGCCACATGGCAGTGCGACTGGTGTGCTCGCGGCCAACAACACGACCTCACCCACCTCCACGAAGTGCAGTGGGCCCCATGCCTACAACTCCACGACACCATCAGTGAGACCCCCTCCGGCCCCACCGCCCTCACCGCATTCAACTCCGGCTATGTCCCCTCCACCACACCCATTTTGCCAGAACCCGGACCCCCTCCGTGGTCTCACCCCCTAATCACATTCAACCATGACCCTATCAACCCCGACCTCGACATGCTCCCTACCGGTAAATTCGCTATCCACGCACACCCATCACTCCCCGACACCACCATACTCTGCACTCCCGACGGCCGCGCGGTCACTACTCTTAACGGCCCCCGCGTCCGCCACCTCTACCAACTCTTTCGCCCAGACCTCTCGCAGCATACGTTCGAAGAGGAGGTCTACCACCTCCTCACCCGCCTCGGTTCCCGCTCAGAAATACACTCACCCACACCCGCCACCACCACCCGTAATAGATGGGCCACCAGAGAAGACCTCCTCACAGCTCTCCGCCACACATTCCGCATCCAGACAGAACTCTACTCCGACCCCCTCAATAAATCCCTTCACTCCCACACCTACCACTCCCTCTACCCCGAAGACATAGTCTTCTCATCTAGCGGCAGCAATGCCCCGCACACTTGGCAGGGCACCAACATAGCCAACCCCGAATACGACCATGAATGCATGAGAAGAGCCATGGAACACGCAATCACCAGCGCACACCTCACAGCTCCCCACACACCCAGCGCAACCATCCTCATCCTCCCCCGATGGGAACACACACCCTACCGCCACTCCAAATACATCAACTCCCCGTACACCCACCACCTTTACACCCTCCCCAATGACGCAAACACCTTCTTACCCCCCGACCAACACACAGGCAACCCCACCCCAACCCCATTTGGCACACGCTGGATGGTCGACATATACCTCGTCGCCAACCCCCTCGCACTCTCCACCCTCCCATCGCCCACAGCCATGACCGCACTTCACAACACTCTCGAATCTATCTACGACACTCACCTCCCCAACCCCATCATCACCCCCCCTCCTCCACACCTCTCTGACACCTATTCACCCCACTCAGCGGGTATATACCACCGACCCCCAAACCCAACTCACCCCCTCACATACCCCCTCCCGGACCGCGTACATCTAACGTACCCCCCCACCAGTGGCAGCCCTGCTTGGAACTGGCAGGACTTTGTATACACAGACGGCTCGAAAAAAGGAAACTCGACCCCCCTCGGAGCAGCAGCTACCCACCCCGCCTCGGACACCAAAATCAAAATCCTGGTGACCTCTACCCCTCCCTCACATACAATAAATCGCGCTGAATTAGCTGGCATAGATATAGGCCTCCAACTTGGCCGCACCCACCTCCTCACAGACAGTGCGTGCTCCCTCCGCCTCATACAAGGTTACTTAAACTGCCCTTCCGCTTACCGCCACAACATTCACCGCGACACCCTCCTATCCATCATTGCAGACGCCCTCGCAAACCAAGTTGCGGATGGCCAACCACCAGATACTATATACACCACAGGTTCAGAAGTCACGATAGGCCACTGGACATGGCCGTACACCCTCATCCCACAAACCCTAGGCGAACCCATACCCTACAGATACACCAACCTCAAATCCGACGCACACAAATACAGCACAAAACACACACACACTCCTCTCTCGGATACAACCAAACACGGAGCCCTCCTCGCCCGCGCCGCGAAGGACGGCGCCGACTTCTCATACCACAAAAAACACTCCTCCCTCACAAATATCCAGTTCACGCACAAACAAGAATTCATGTGGGGCGTCCACAACACCCGCCTACTTACTCACAACCCCACCCTGCGCTGCCCCCTATGTGGCCAATTCACTAGCAACGGCCACATGGCCGGTAACTGCCCCTCTATGTCTGGACTAAGACAGGACCGACACAACAGCGCTCTGCAACTCCTACTATCCCTCCTGGAACGCCACAACGGAGGACGCTGGGAGACCATCACCGCAGACTTCGGTAACAAACCCATAAAATCGTTTGAATCCCCCATCCCTGCCTACTCCCCACTCGACTGCCACCCTCCTCACCCCACCCACATGCCCACCCGCCTTGTTGCTGCTGATGAAGGTCTCTCGCATGACTCCCTAACATCATGCCCCGCCGTCCTCCCCCCTGAGATTCTCCCCCCACTGCTTCGTCCCTCAGCACACAAACCTGACTTCATCCGCATCCTCGAACCCAGATTCGTTGGCCACTCCAATGGTCGCCGACGATATGCATCCATAAAAAAGATTCAGATTGGGGAATGGAAGTACTGCACAGACAACAACCTCACTCACACAGCCGACCTCATACGTGCCAAATACACACCCCTTGCGAACGCCATCAGACACCACTGGCCAGGCACAGTGGTCGACATCCTCCCCATCGTCATGAGCCGCACAGGTACACCGCACTCCTCCACCATCACGAGTCTCACCTCCCTTCTCACCGCCCGCACAGACCCTCCTGATAAACTCGTCTCGAAAGCACGCCTCGACACATCTCGCATTCTTACACAACTCCATACGCATACTGTCCAATGGCTGCATCACCTCCTACGCATATACCGCATCAAGTCCCGCACGACCTCCCGCCGCGCATCCGCACATTGCCTCCACGCACGACCCTGACAACACACATCCTTCACCTCTACTTGCACCCTCCCCGGGGGGGAGTAAAACCCCCGAACACCCTTGGAGAGGTTGGATTAGGTGGTTAACGGTCTAGCCCTGACTTGTAAGTTCCCTGTATGGCATAGTTGGGAGGGCCCAGAGACAGCAGCCGACGCATCCGGCTTTTGGTGAAAAACCGGCGCATACGGTACATGTTGTAAACAATTTCAATTTCAATTGTTCCGCGTTGACGTAAGTGGAAGCAAGGCCAGTGGTTAGGGTAGTGTTGTAAGCTAGGCTCGCCTCCGCAAGTTCGCGGGTTGTGAATTGGAGTCGTAGTAGCTTGTCGGTGGCGCGGGCAAAGTAGGAGGATCGGTCGATTGGGGTGAGTAGTTTGGCTTAGCCCCCGATGAGGCTCGAGCCATGAGCGTTCATGGTGACATAGACGGAGATTATTCCGCGACGTTCAGTTATATGGTGGTGGCGGGTAGGGCGGGACTTTTCTGAGAAGGGATCCCCGTGGTGGCCCAAGTAGTGCCGTCGGCGACTTGGTCGGACGGCGAGATTGGGACGGTTGATAGCTGCATAGGTATGTTGGACGGGCTTGGTGGGTAATACTTCGCCTTGCTCGAGCGTCGGCTTCGGAAACCGGTAAATGCGGAGGAACCAGGGATTGATCGGGTCGGGTTTTAAGTGGACGGTAATCTTTCTGAGGGTGGAGGTTAAGCTGAGGACCACTTTACGTGTGTCTGCAAAGGATGTCTCCGTGGATTTCATGGCGATAGCGCCGACCCCGTCCGGCCCGTCGGTGGTGAGCTTACACTCCGTAACTAATATGAAATGTTAACAACACTACCGAGCAAACGGTTGCTGTCTCTTGGTGGTCCCTAAGTCAGCCATTTAGGTCTCTTAGTACTAGGGCATACGTCGGGATACACCTTATCCACCCTCTCCTAATGTACAATGTTCTAACGGGCAGTACAACACCCGAACACCGTCGAATTCTTAATTTCATATACTTTACATGCTTTGTAATACTTTTCTGCGTGCTAATATAAAAATATGTGTCGCTAGTCCCCACGGTGCGCGGCCTACTCTAGCCGCTGCGAGGGCGTTGATTAGCCAAGCTGGCTAGTTGGCGCTCGTCGGGGTGGGCCTTCCTCACCTCTTCTCATGTGCAACTCCGGTCGTTCCGGAGCTTGGGGGGGAGGCATGCGAAAAAAACCCTCGCTCGGCCATGTCGTCGACGGTCCCGTCTCGATCCAGGCACACCCCCCGCCGAGATATCCGATGCTACTCCTCCCGTCGCAGCGCGCTTCCAAGCCTAGACTTCACTTCTCCTCCGGGGACTGGAAAGGAAGTCCGTAGCTTTAGACGGTGTTTGGCAGGCGCTAAATTTATAAATCCCCCGCGCCAGATTTCTTTCATGTCCCCGGCCCATGTCCGTATGTTTCCAACATATGTATGCGCGCGCTGAGTCCGCCCGTACCCTCCCCCGGTGGTTAATGTTGTTAGGGGGGCCGCCTTTTATACGCAGTGCGCCGTCGGGATTATCATGAGCACACTGCTTGACGTAGTTTGTCGATAGTTGGATACCGCCTAGCTAAGGGAGGGGATGGTCGAACACGCGGATCGAGTCGCCGCTTCGCAAAAAATGTTGGGTACCGATTTTGTTATTTCGAAAACCCTCCGTACCGGTTGCGGTCGAGAATTGGACACCGAGGACTGGCAGCTCAACCCCCGGGTTTTCAGACACCTTCAAGAACGGTGGGGTCCGCATACGGTCGACCGTTTCGTATCCATGCTCAGCGCCCAACTCCAGCGTTCTAACGCCCGATGGAGAGACCCGCAGTGCGAGGACATCGATTGCCTACACCTTCCCGACGGTGCATGGCGTCGCGAAACCAACTACTGCAACCCTCCCTAGGTGCCCTAGGGTAAATGGTCAGATTGATTCGAATTTAGAGGTTTGCATATCCAACTTCCATGTCTACGTGATTAGCGGTTATTGTTACCGTTAATCAATAACAGTAACAATAACCGTTATTGTTATTAACGGTTATTGTTAATAACCGTTAACAATTAGTTTCACTAGCGGTTATTGTTACCGTTAATAGCGGCGCGTCTCACCTGCAGGGCAATCACCTTGCCTCGGCAGTTAGACGCAACCAACGACCAACGACTTCCCCAACGGTAAGCTCTAGCTAGCCCACGCCTTATAAGCCGTAGCTAGCCACGAGCCTAGGCACTCTCTGCTTTCGCGCTCAGCCAATCTAGGCTTCGCGCGAACCCATCCACCCAACCCTATAATCCTGCGCTAGTCGTCCCCCTGATCCCGCCTGTGGGTGTCTTTTGGCCAAATTGTAAGGAAGCTGACATCTTTGGCAGAACGTGCCCTAGGGTAAATGGTCAGATTGATTTAAATCTAGAGAGGTTTGCATGTCCAGCTCCCATGTGTACGGGACAATAACACTAGCGGTTATTGTTACCGTTTATAGCGGCGCGTCGCACCTTCAAGGCAACCACCTACTAGGCACTTTACTTCTAGGCACCTTGCCCTTGTAGTTAGACGCAACCAACGACCAACGACTTCCCCTACGGTCAGCTCTAGCTAGCCCGAGCCTTATAAGCCGTAGCTAGCCACGAGCCTAGGCACTTTGTGCCTTCGCACTCAGCCAATCTAGGCTTCGCGCAAATGCAGTCTCGACTCTAGTAGTCGAGTAGGGTGTCAATTTACATCGTCACATGCGCATTCGAGCGTCACGCGACAATTCCCCTCGTTTTGCTACGAAGTTCGCAACATGCAGCATGAGCAGTCTACTTCCGCCGCAGCGGCCGACCCTCACGCTACCTCACTCGAACAACGCACAGCCGAACAGATTCCTACGGCAGTTTTGGCCTCGGAACAACGGATTACTGAGCAGCTTTTGGCGGCTAACGCTGCCTTACTCGCACAGCTCTAGCAGACGACAGCCACACCTGCTACTACTGATCAACAACAGTCCATTCCCGCCGACGCGACCCCAGCGACGGAGGGTGGTGAGGCGGCCCCTGAGCCACCTATCGATCTGCTTGACGACGAACCCGAACCCACCGCGTCCGAGTTCGTCGACTTCACCTGCTACGGCGAAGTCATCCCGGCCGGCCTCGAACGTCCCCCACGCGACGTCGAGGAGCCACGTCTCTAGACCCTAACAGACGACACCGCCCGCGCGCTAAGCGATAAGCGCACCCAATCTGCCAACGATGAGTACCTCCACATCGGCTGCTATGCCTTCTTCGACAGTTGCGCCAACGCGGCAATTAGCGAGGGCCTGGACACGCTGTCGAACGGCCCACCTCTATCAGCAATGCAAACGGCGGCGGTTGCCCTTATCCGAGCCGGTCATAGCACCCACACAGCGACGGAGGAGGCCGCCCGTACTCGACTGGGCTTCCTCCGCCTCACCAAGGGCGGACAAACGAGCACGGATGCGGACCGCGTTTTCGCGGAATTGGCCCACGATCGCTTTTGCCGCCCGCGCCCTACCGTGGTCTCCGGCCCACTTGATGTGCTTCGCCAAGCTTTCGTCGACCGCACGCTGGAGGTCAGCATGCACGCCGCCAGCAAGGTCGCTGCCGGAGCCGCTTTCGCGAAGATCACGCCGGACAAGCCGTCCGGCCCTGACGCCAAGGCCCGCAAAGCTGCCGCCAACATGCGCAAGGCAGCCGCCGCGGGGGCGGCAGCGGCCGCACGCTCGACCCCCTTTGCCAAACCGGCCGACCCTGCACGGCCAACACCCAAGGAATGATGGTGTGGCCCGCCGCGCCGATTCATGCTCCCCGACATCGTCCTTCATGCGACATCGCGTACAACGACGATGGCGGGACTGGGAGCGCATCGGCGCGAGCGGCCAAGTCCTAAGTTGGATCCTCCATGGCGTCCGCGTCAAGTTCAAACACGGCACACGCCCGCGGCCCTACAACTACGGCATCTCTATGATCGACGCTACACCAGCCCAACTCGAGTTTCTAAACTCGGAACTCCCACGCTTCGAGGATTGCGGGGCGTGGGAACGCTCACACAACCCTCACTACGTTTCCCGCATGTTGCTAGTGCCAAAGCCCGGCCACAACCAATGGCGCCTCATCATCGACCTCCGAGAACTCAACCGCTATTGTGCGGCCTTCAACATGACCTGCGAGACCCTAAAGCACCTCCGTCACCTGTCCCGTCCGGGTGACTATTTTGTCTCCCTAGACCTCACCGACGAGTGCTACACCCTTGGCATCCGGGAGGAAGACCGCGACTACTACACGGTCAACTACCGCGGCACCCTGTGGCGCTCCGCTTACCTCCCAATGGGCTGGTCAGGCTCGGCTACTACTTTTGCAAACTATCGCAGGTGGTCACGAACCACCTTCACCGCCCTACACCGCTTACGCT
>JAPMLY010000091.1:99938-213008 GCA_026401115.1 Tetraselmis chui
CTCCTCTGACGCCCATGCACACAACGCTACCTCCCCAACCCCACCATCACCATCCCACCTCCCCACCTCATCGACTCCTACACACCACACTATGTAGGCATCTACCACCTCCCCCCCAACCCTACTCACCCCCTTACCTACCCCCTCCATGAACGCATGCAACTAACATACTCCCCCACCAGAGGAAATCTTGCTTGGAATTGGCAGAACTTCGTATGCACATACGGCTCCAAGAAGGGAGGCTACTCCCCCCTCGGAGCAGCCGCTACCCACCCCGCCTCGGACACTCGCATCAAAATTCTGGTGACTTCTACCCCTCCCTCCCACATTATTAATCGAGCTGAATTAGCCGGCATTGACATAGGCCTCCGACTAGGCCATACCCACCTCCTTACAAACAGTGCGTGCTCCCTCCGCCTCATACAAGGCTACTTAAACTGCCCATCCGCCTACAGACACAACATCCACCGCGACACACTCCTCTCCATCACACACACCCTCTCAACCCGTTGCAAAGCAGGCATCCGCACACACCTCGGCAAAATCAAAGCACACAACCACTCACTAGGAAACGACCTCGCATATGCACTAGCTAACCAAATTGCTGACGGACACCCGCCAGACACAACATACACCACATGCTCAGACGTGTCGATAGGCCACTGGACCTGGCCATACACCCTCATTCCACAAACCCATGGGGAACCCATACCGTACAGATACACCAACCTTAAAGCTGACGCGCACACCCACAGCATTAAACACACACACACACACACACACACACACACACACACACACACACACACACACACACACACACACACACACACACACACACACACACACACCTCTCACAAACATCCAAACACGGTGCCCTCCTCGCCCGCGCAGCGGAAGCCGGTGCCGACTTCACCTTCCACAAAAAAACACTCAACCCTCACCAACATACAATTCACACACAAGCAAGAATTCATGTGGGGAGTCCACAACACCCGCCTCCTCACACACAACCCCACCCTACGCTGCCCCCTATGTGGACAATTCACTAGCAACGGCCACATGGCCGGTAACTGCCCCACCATGTCTGGCCTAAGACAGGACCGCCACAACAGCGCGCTACAACTCCTACTCTCCCTCTTGGAACGCCACAACGGCGGTCGCTGGGAGACCATCACTGCAGACTTCGGTAACAAACCCATCAAATCATTTGCTTCCCCCACTCCTGCCCACACTCCACTTGACTGTCACCCACCTCACCCCACCCACATGCCCACCCGCCTTGTCGTTGCTGACGTAGGTCTCTCGCTCGACTCCCTAACCTCGTGTCCTGCCGTCCTCCCACTTGAGATTCTCCCCCCCGCACTACGACCCCCCGCACACAAACCGGACTTTATCCGCCTCCTCGAACCTCGCTTCGTCGGTCACACAAACGGTCGCCGCCGATACGCATCCATTAAAAAGATTCAGATAGGGGAATGGAAGTACTGCACGGACAATAACCTCTCCCAAACTGCTCACCTCATACGTGCCAAATACACCCCCCTTGCAAACGCCATCCGCAACCACTGGCCAAGCACAGTGGTTGACATCCCCCCCCTCGTCACGAGCCGCACAGGTACACCGCACTCTTCCACCATCACAAGTCTCACCTCCCTATTCACCGCCCGCACAAACCCTCCTGACAAACTCATCTCCAAAGCACGCCTCGACACGTCTCGAATCCTTGCACAATTCCACACGCATACTGTCCAATGGCTACATCATCTCCTATTCATATACCGCATCAAATCCCGCACGACCTCCCGCCGCACCTCCACTCATTGCCCCTTCGCACGCCCGTAAATGCACGCCGCCCTCGCCTCGTCTTGCACAACTCCCCGGGGGGTAGTAAAACCCCCGAACACCCTTGGAGAGGCTGGATATAGGTGGTTAACGGTCTAGCCATGACTTGTAAGTTCCCTGTATGGCATAGTTGGGAGGGCCCAAAGACAGCAACCGGCGCATACGGTATTTGGTGTAAACCGGCGCATACGGTACATGTTGTAAACAATTTCAATTTCAATTTCAATACCGATTCCCAAAACCCTCCGCGCGCGCTCCGTGGACATCGACGATGACAATCCATCTCCGCACCCTATTAAGTATAGACATGCTCGGAACTACCGCATTTGACCTCCTCAGCATCTCAATAGCCCCGACTACCTACGCCGACTACGATAGCGACATGAGACAATTTGCCAATTTATGCCACAAGCAGGGCATTTACCCTCTACATGCCACGATCCCGTCGATGGTACGCTACACGGCGTGGCAAGCTCGGACAGTGAGGCCCCATCTCCGCAGCCTCCCTGGCTCCCTCCAACAACGCTACACCACGGCAGTCAACACGCTCTTCAAAGACCACCAACAGTAGCCAATTTCAGTCGGCGAAATCACGCCTAACTATTCCGGCCTTGCTAGCCCTCGCCCTCCAAGATGCCACCGCCGCCCAACGTGACAAGCTCAAGTGGAAGCCCGTTACACGACACAGCATTGCCACTTTCCGCGCCACTCTCATTGTCCGTGTCAATTACGCGTTTTTATACCGAGCTGAATCATGTGTACGCCGCCGAACGGGCGACCTCATAGTCGACCGCCCTTCCCGCTAGATTTTGATTTTCATCAGAAACGCTAAAGGCGACCAACGAGGCGACGAGACCGAAAAACTAGTCTTGGGTATCCCGATCGCCACGAATCCGCTATTGGCCGACCTCCTCGAGTGGTACTGCACCCAACGTACCACCTAATGCGCCGCATTCTACGACAACCCCCCGCCACCTCCTATATGGAGTTTCGCACCTTCCGAGAACTCAATTGACTTGCATGCAGCAGCGACACTGCTCTCTGCCTTGCTAGAGCAAGTGCACATCACGATTGGCAACCCTCCCCATGTAGGCTTCAAGTGGACGTCGCACAACCTCCGCAACGGTGCCGCCATCCCTCGCTAATTGCATCGGAGTGCCTCTTCCGGTCGTCAAATATATGGGTGCTAGGGCCATAAACAACGCGGTCACAAAAGGCAAATGTTTTGACCCCGCCATAATAATCACTAACAATGTTGCGGTACTTTGGCTGGCTCGTCTATTTCCCCCCCGCTCCACTAGACTAGGTTGTGCAAGCCTTTGGCTTTAGGTTATTGGCAAAACGTGCCCTAGGGTACGCAAATGGTCAAATTGACTTGATTCTATAGCTTTGCAAACCCAACTTTCATGTGTACGGGATATCTGCCCATGCGCTTAATTATGTTACAGTTAGTAACGGTGAGTCACACCTCCAGGACAAGTATCATGTACTAGCAATAGTGGGGCGCAACAAACTACATAATAACTTCACCAACTAACGGCCATATATGACTAGCCCTAGCCTTATAATCCAAAGCTAGCGAATAATCTGGCACTCTCGCTTTCGCGCTCAGCCCATCTAGGCCTCGTGTGAACCCACCCACCCAACCCATATTTATGCGCTAATCTTCCCCGAGGCCATGCCATATTTTTACTAGTGGTCTTTCAACAAAAGCTGTAAATACAATGAGATCTTTGACAAAACCTGATCTAGGGCAAATGCTATACATCGTATGTGTATAGCATTCATGCCATGCGTGAACGTTTTCTCCATCATTGTCATGCATGCGGCGGGGGTGTGCCTGAATCTATAGAATATGTTTTGCTTGAATGCCCACGTTTGGAATACCACCGTTGTAATTTTGGGGCGCTAGCCCCAGAGTTTAATGGTTTTGTACGTCAGTTCGTTACCTCCCCCGAAGATATAAATGCCTTACTTTTAGGCGGTGTCCCCCTTTCCCGTCATGGCGCCATTCATTTTACATGAAATGGAAGGTTTTTCCAGTTATGGCGCCAAGCCCTCCCTCATAGTGCATTCTTTGTAGTTCATGTATCGCACTCCCGAAACGTTTTGCTCCGTGAGATCGGCCTTGTCCTTCTCGTATGACTCGAATGGGCCGACGCCCGGACGGGTAGGGCAGACCTTTCTTGGTCAGTGCCGCAAATGCATTCATGTTTGTTTGCATGTCTTTGGAAGGTTTTTCGTTGGTGAAGTGTGGGGTTAGCACATTACGGTACGGTTCTCGTACAATGGTACGTAATGCACTCACACGAGCGTCGCCTACTCGGGAGCATGATCGATGATGAGTTTGAGGTTTGTTTCGAACTTCTGCTCCCAGACATGCTTGCAAAACGCCGCCTGTAGAGGGTGCCGGTGCGGGTTACCTGCCAGTCCCCTATCCCCGGGGCGAAAAGAAAAACGCAAGAAATGTATATTTAACGCTAGCAGTATGTTGTAAGTAATGAAGGACTTATTGTGCGAATACACATTGTGTTCTGCTGTACGGACACTCGCCCCTGTCTCTGGCACCACCGGCAGGCATCCTCAGGTCAGAGTAACACGCAAGAAGTGCTAGTTATAATCCTTAGCAGGCGGACAAGACATACACTCGACCACGTCCGAACTCAGTAGAGCTTGTCGCTGGAATATATATTGCAGTCGCCCTCATGTCGTGTCCATCTCTCAATGTGGCGGCCCATATGGGCTGTCGCCGCCCATCTACAGCAAATACAGTGCCCGGCCCCCGCCGCCACTCGTCCGTACTCCCGACCGCGAGCAAAGCAGCGGTGCGTATTCGCCAACTACTTCATCGACCGTCACCTGCACCTCTACTTCCACCTCACTTGCGATAGTTGAACAACATACATGCTCTCAACAAACATCAATATGCGTAATTAGTTTCTGGAAGCATCCTCGCTGACCCGCTGATCTCACTGAATAGCTGTTATTCTTTCCTTTGTCAACGTGGCAATAGGGGGCGCCCAGGGCGACGGTGCTAACGAAAGCTGCCAAGGATGACTGTACGTTCCACGACGGCGCCTTAGCACTGCCCTCTCTCCATCCCTTCCCAACATCCTTGTTCTTAGGCCCACCTGGCACTATGTATTCATACTTTTTGCTTGGTGAGTACATGTAAGAGCTTCGGATGGCTTGTGTCTGTCTGATCCGCCAAGCGTTCCGGGGATATTTCGATTAGTGTTCGGGATATGGCCGCTGTCAGCTGATCCTCCGCCATCACCGACTCGGCAGATCGTCGACCTCCCGTGGTGGACGCAATGACCAACTCAACGCCACGGCGCTTGCCTCGCCTGATGCTTGGTTCATTTCAAGCGATGGCGAGGGTGACTAACGATGGTGTCTTGTGTTGCTGGCCGTGTCTCCAGGCGAAGATGCGGCGCAGGACGCACCGAGCCGTCAGCCGTCGCCTGTTCCCCTCGTCGACTTCTCCTCTCGCGACCGCCGCTCCTTCCTGGTGGCCGGCGGCTTGCTATGCATGTGCGGTGCGGGGGCCGCGAAGGCGGAGGGCATGGCTCCCGGAACCCCCTCTGACAACAAGTGCCGTGAGTGCGCGGGTTACGGAGCCACCCCCTGTACGACCGCCGCCCACCCTTTTTGGTGACACTGTGTTGTATAAATTCTAACAACTAAAACTCACTCCTTCTGAGAACTGACGCTCTCTGCTGTGTCTCACCGTGAAAGGTGACATGTGTGGCGGGACCGGCAAGTGGCGTGCCCTCAACAGGAAGCGCGCGAAGGACACGTACGAGTTTGTGGAGTGTCCGCAGTGCTTTGGTGCGTTGCGAAGTATTTTGGTTCGTTGAGCTTGGGAGCGCTCGTATATGTTGTGTGCGTGTGTGTATGCGTGAGCGTATGTGTGGGGGAGGTGGGGGCGTCATTTGAGCTGTGCTATGTGGGCTTGGTTGGTGTGGGCTCAGGGCGTGGCATCCGCGTGTGTGGGGTGTGCTTCGGCACCGGCCTGCGTAACGTGAAGGGGCTGCTCCGCCGCCCCGAGGCGTCGATGCTGGTGGACAAGATGCAGCACGGGGAGCTGCGCCCCGGCGAGGCGGCCAAGTTGATAGAGGAAGCGAAAGCCAAGATGATCAAAGACCGCGAGGCGGCAGCTGCGGCCGCTGCGGGGGAGACTGCCTAGATGAGACGTAGCACCGTCTCTCACCCACGGCCTGCAGGGTCGCTAGTGGGGGGAGAGCCGCACCACATGGCATTAAGAGGGGGGTTGAGAGTTGTGCGCACATGTTGTAAATGCTGAGCGACAGGACAACCCTGCGTTTGTCCAGAAGATGAGGGTGAGCTCAGCCGAGCTCTGGCTCATTTGGTCGTGCATCTATTTGGTTCTTGCGATGGTGTGATGCGGCTAGAGTTCTGCCGTGTTGTTCGCTGTGCGATGCGAATGTGCGGTTGAAAGCAGCGGATGGGCAAGTGAGGAGTGAGGTAGTAGCTTGGGTTTGGTTGTCATGCCGTTTTTTGTGGCATGGCTTCCCTGGCATCTGAGCATCTCCACTGTTCATGTCTGCACGGGGTCTTGGTGCATACTGGCGTGCCTGGCCGTGTCATACACAGCCCGGTGTACCATTTTTAGGTACTTGTGACTCAATCTGCCCCCTTCATCGTGGACCCAACTGCTTCTGGTTATCGAGAGAGAATGAGGACACTCTTCCCTCGCCCGCCCCACTAGAAAATAAAGGCTTGCCCCCCCCCCCCTCTCCCTGCTTCTGTTGCCTTCCGCTGGGCCGCGTCACGAAGTAGTCAATAAATGTAATGCAAGTAAGCTTGTGGATGCCAGGTCCACCGGTATCTGCTTGTTCCATCGTGGGGCAGTCGGTCAGCACGGTTTGACACCTGGACGGTTTGTAGATGTTACTGCTGTAAACTTTCTACTACCGTGATATGATAAGATGATACAGCGTATGCAGAAGTTCAGTTCTCCCATTTATATGCTTATTCTGCAGAAATACACCTTATGCTGAAGCGCCCATCTCTCCCATTTTGTTTTACTTGCATAACTCTTAGCGAGCGGCTATGGGAGATTGAGGCACTCATCTCTAGCGTTGCCTTTGACGTTCGGACTATGTATGCAATACGTCGAAGATTTGGTATTTGTGTTTGTCGTCAGGGTGGATCTGTCTTCGTCCTCGAGTTCAACATTTTATTAAAATTTGGAAAGGTTTGCAAGTTGCAGTCAGGTGTGTGGACGTGGGAATGCGAGCCACGATTGCTCGGGTGTTTCTGTTCAGGTATGACTTGAAGGTCGGGGTGAATAAAGTGCTGTTGGTTTCACATGGCAATGTCGATTGGACTGACAGTAAGTCGCAAATTCCGCCATATCAATTTCTAGAGGTTCGTGATTTAATTTGGTGGGCGAGCTGTCCACGACACAGTGTATGGACGGTGGCTTCACTGTGGTTCACGGTTAACCTTCGCAAAAGCAAAGGCGATAACTACCTGGATCAATCGCATATGCACAAGTAGTTGCTTGGCTGGTGCAAAAGTCTCGCGTTAGTTTGATAAGGCTGGCCCGTCGCCCCTCTCGAACGCCGATCGGCCTATGCCGGTCGGCACCCCGGCTGGGTGGGAGCGGGCCGTGCATCGTGAAGGTCGAGAAGTATCTAGTAGTCTTTCGCTGATAGTGGCAAAGGTGGCAAAGGTCGAGGAGTGCAATATATCATTTTGCATTTCTTGACATGTTCAGGGTTTTTTATAACCAAATTCTTGACATGTGGATTTATCAGCATATGCGCCTTTATTACAAAACAAATGTTACTGCTGCACAGGCGGGCGGGGGACTGTGGCAATTATTACTGCGGTTGCTTACAGTTTTAACCCCAAGGAACGTCGGCACACATTGAAGATAATAGGTGTGCCGAAATGTGTACCGGGGCACAGAATGGCCGGCCCAATCTTTGCTCTTAAGTGTCCTAAATGGCTGAGCAAGTGACGGCCGTAAGAAAAAAGCCGGTCCTGTTTATTGGTGTTGTAATCCAATTTACAATTGACATTAATTAATCATTCACGTCTTGTCGAATGCGTCGCCATTAGAACATGTCTAGTGCCTTAGCTAGTATTTTCGCGTAGCCACGGTAACCTGTAAGGCAATGTCGTGTTATTCAAACAAGAGTTGTTCCGTATTCAAGCACGGAGTCGTTCGGAATGCGGAGTCGATCATGCCTTTAGAAACAACCACCTTTGGCGACAATTTGTTCGCCCTTAGTCCACTCGCCCTCGTTCCCAAAAAACAAGTCTTTGGTATAACCCTACAAGTATCAAATTCCGGGTACATTTTCAAGACATCAACCGTCAAATTGTGCAAACGCGCGTCCTCATTTTGTGAAGATGTCGGGGCGCAATGGCTTCTCGGTAGGGGGGACCGATATCGATTACTTAACTTTGTGACACATCACCATCACAATACAATGGGAGATTGGCTTGTGGTTTTAAATTCGCCTTTTGACTCAAAGGGTGAGCCTCGTTCTTAAATCCCTTGCAGTGAGCCAGAGGCACCGCGCCCGTAAACGGTTGTAAATTACGTACGCAACGTGTCTCCCGTGTGTATCGCCCCTCTCATAGTTGCATGAGCACTTGTTGCAGTGTGTCGTGGTCCGAGAACTTCGAGCAAAAGTTGCAAAACTGAATGAAACTGCGAGCCTCACGTTGTGTCTTAGGCAATGGCCACTCCTTCACGGCCTCAACTTTCTTTGTCGAGACCGAGAGCTTTTTGCCGGTAAGTGTAACTAGGGTACTTGTCAAAGTTGAGGGGGCGATAAGGAATACTTACACTCGGTGAGTGACACTGTAGAACCATGGATAAGGGTTCGATAGAGGAAGCAGAATAGTTACAAGGGATAGTCGAGCCGGCCCCACAAGGGGGCCAGCTGTGGGGAGAAAGGGAGTGAACAAAGAAGGGTGGCGACCGGCAAGGCAACGGATGGCCCGGCCGGCACTGGCGGCACGCACAGGACCGCCGGCAGTGCAACACAAAGTACTAGGGCAAGACAATAGCTACAGTGTACATAATCACAGTACATAAGGAGGCGGTTGCTAACACTCCCCCTCAATGTAGCCAAGGTCTTGCCATACAACCTCGAGCTTGCCATAAGATTTCCCGTCGTGACAGAAAGAGAGGTTGTCACGGTGGGAGAAGCCTTGCGCTAGGCCGAGGTCCGCGTAGGTGGTGCGACATGCGCTTACAGAAACGCGTTGTTATCGGTAGTTGGCCGACAAAAGCGGTGTCTGACACACTGCGTTAAGTACTGGAATGACATGTGGCGAGGGAATAAACTGTCCACGGGCGAATTGGTCGGCGCATCACAGTGGCGACCGGCGGGGAAAGAGCATAGCGACACAAGATAGTCTTCACCGTGTAGCCACTCGCGAGCAGTAGCCGGGCGCTGCTCGTGTAGAATCCCCCCTTCGGCGTGGGCAGGGTTAGACCGGCGCTGAGGTCAAATGAGCGTTGCCTCGAAAATAACCGGAAAGTGTACTGATTTAAAGTATTGCGCTTGCCAAAAGGCGATGAAGTAACCGGTGGCTGGCGCGGGGTAGAGCTGGTGCAGAGAGAACTAAGTGACCACCAGCATGTGAAAGGTCTGGGGGGAGAGAGAAAGGTGCCATAATGACGACCTGCCTATGGACGGGCTGGCGTCGAGAGAAAGCGACCACAACCCGTTTGACGGGCTAGTGAGGAGAGAGAGTGAAGTGCCACAATGAGTGCCGTCCTATGGACGGGCCAGTGTCGAGAGAAAGTGACTACAAGGTGTGCCTAGAAGATACCGGATGTTCCCCAAAGGAAACAAATATCCCAAGTAACCAAGTGGAGGAGCCCATAACCTGCAGAACCATGGATAAGGGTTCAATAGAGGAAACTGAATAGTTACAAGGGATAGTCGAGCCGGCCCCACAAGGGGGCCAGCTGTGGGGAGAAAGGGAATGAACAAAGAATGGTGGCGACCAGCAAGGCAACGGATGGCCCGGCCGGCCGGCACCGGCGGCACGCACAAGACCGCCGGCAGTGCAACACAAAGTACTAGAGCAAGACAATAGCTACAGTGTACATAAGCACAGTACATAAGGAGGCGGTTGCTAGCAAACACTGCATGTCATCTCACCCTCAGCAAGTGCCTAGCACTTGCCTATCACAGGACACTCACTCACCTTGTAGTGAGCACACGCCAACATATATTCTGAGCCTTTAGATGATATCTAACGCTCAGCAACTTGCCACCATCAGCAACCTAATCCTCTCTATTGTTGATTGGCTTATCATCTTATTGTGTTGAGTCACAGCCGTACTATCACGATGCTACTTGACCAACATTGCTGTGTAGCAACTTGATTACCACACAAAACCATGTCTCGCAACACTCCCCCTTGCTACGCAGGCAATCCCATGATGGCATTGCACAACTTGTCATGCCTTGCACTCACTAATGGCTTGGTAAGCACATCAGCAAGCATGTTCTCCGTCGCACAATATTGCACCTCGATGTCTCCGCTCTCCACCTTCTCCCGACAGAAGTGGTACCTCTCGTCCATGTGCTTACTGCGTCCGGTCGTCATGCTATTCATGCTGAGTGCAATACAACTTTGATTGTCCTCGTGAATTGTGATGGGAGACCCGGAGTCTTGGTGAAACTCGTGGAGTAGTTGCTTCAAATACATCGCCTCCTGAGTGGCCGCAGTCAGCGCCATATACTCTGCCTCCGCTGTCGACAACGCCACAGTTTGTTGCCGCTGACTTTTCCAGCTCACCGCTGCACCGTTGAGCATGAACACATACCCCGTGCGAGAGCGCCGCTCGCCAATATCACTCGCGTTGTCAGAATCTGACCATCCTACCACCTTTGGTGAGGGTGTGCCACCGTACATCAACACCGACTCTGCGGTCCCCTTGAGGTAGCGGAGCACTCTCTTGGCTTGCTCCCAATGTGACTGAGAGGGGTCGGACATGTACCTACTAAGATGGCTATCAGCCATGGTGATGTCGGGCCGTGTGCTTACGGAAGCGTACAACAAGCTGCCGATCAAGCTTTGGTACGGCACTAGACCGGGAGGCAACCTTGATTTCGACGTCTCCACACAATTGCTCAAAGCATCGACCGCCATAGGTGAGCCCACTGGCTTGCAGCCCATCATGTTGAAGCGCTCCAACATATCTAAGACGTATTGCTGTTGTCCAATCCTGATGGTGCGGCTGCCACGATCACGCTCGACTGTCATGCCAAGCAACCAAGACACTGGACCGAGGTCTTGCACGTTGAACCTTTCGCCGAAAGCCGACTTGAACCCAACGATGAAGCTACCCGCTGGTCCGACGATGATGCTGTCGTCCACGTACAACGCCAAGACATAAAGCTCACCCTCCTTGATGAAGACGTAAATGCCGGGATCCACCTTGGATTGGGTAAAGCCATACTCCTCTAGCCATGCTGTGATGGTCTTATTCCAGTTCCTTGGAGCTTGCTTGAGGCCATACAATGATTTCTTCAACAAGCACACTCGCTCCTCTCCATTGATGTCGAAGCGACGGAATCCTTCAGGCTGCCTCATGTAGATTTCCTCCTCGATATCGGCCTCCAAAAATGCCGTCACCACATCAAGCTGCTCCACCTCCCAATCATTATAAGCAGCAAGCGCGAGCAACGTTCGAATAGAAATCACCCTCACTGTGGGAGCGAAGGTCTCGTGGTAGTCCACATCCTTCTCATGAGTAAACCCGCGAGCCACAAGTCTTGCTTTGTACCTTGTTATCTGTCCATTGGCATCGCGCTTGAGCTTGAACACCGACTTGGAATCTACGAGTTTGCGACCGGCATGACAAGGGACAAATGTCCAGGTTTTCCGAGATACAAGTGAGTCGTACTCGCTCTTGATAGCTGCCTCCCACTCCCCCGATTGGGGACTCCTCAGCGCCTGCTTGTATGACACCGGCTCTTGAACAATCGGGCTGCTGGATAACTTAATAGCCGCGGTACTTCCCGTAGTCCATCCATCTCCCGAAGCGCCCGCTGAACGGAGATTATACCTTGGACTGGGTACGCATTGCTGTGGTGCGGCAGTGGATCGAAGATTATACCTTGGACGTGGAGTCTCCCCCGAACGCATCTTCCATCGACCCGGAATGCTGCCGCGACTCCCGTAGCGGCGACTCCCCCGAAGGTGTATCCCGTTCTTCGCTACACATGGTGCGCGGGATGATGTCCTCTTCATCATCAGTGCATTGCTCCGCATTGCTCTCCCCCATGGAGAGGACTGCAGCCTCATCGAACACCACCTTACGGCTGCTCACCACCCGACGAGTAGCAGGATTGTACACCAACCACGCAGGTGATTCGGAAGCATAGCCCACAAAGACACCCTTCCACGCGCGATCGTCAAGTTTGCGGCGTTGAGACTTGTCAACGTGGACATAGGCCGGACAGCCGAAGACCCTCATGGAGCTCAAATCAGCTCGTCTACCGGTCGCCAAGGTGAAAGGTACACCACCGGCTCCGCTACTATGCACACGATTGCGGACATGCACCGCAGCGGCCATCGCTAGAGCCCAATACGATTTAGGCAGGGCGGCTTGCCGGATCATTGACTGCGCCATCGGGACCAATGTCCCCCACTGCCGCTCAATCCGGCCATGTTGCCAATGCGCGTAAGGGGCAGTGATCTCCACAGCGATGATGAACTCATCCAAGAGGTTTCGGAAGGCAGCACCTAAGAACACCGTGTCACTGTCCACCCGAAGACGACGAACCGTGTGCCCAAGAGAACGGATGGTAGTCAACATGCGACGGAACGAGGCGGGAGCCTCATCCTTGGAGCGGACCGCATCATGCAGCATGAAACGGCTCCGGAAATCAACCGCACACAAGCTGTACCGCCGTCCTCCCAAGGATGGAACACTCATAGGACCGCAGAAGTCTAAGCCGAGGACCTCAAAGACACCAACGTTCCGGTCAGCCGGCTCACGAGAGATACGGCGGACGTGCGACTTACACACAACACACGTCCCACAGAAGCCCAACTTCTCCGACGCAGAAAACGCCACACCCTCCACCTCAGTGGCCAAGAGCCCGTCCAATTGCGACTCGCCAAGGTGACCGAGTCAGGAATGCCACAACCGTTTTTTCAATGGCGCAGTGGCGACCGAAGCGGTAGGATTCGACGAAGCAACCCGCGCCGGCAACCACACCAACACATGTGCGCGCTCCAACGGAACCACCACGACACCACCATGACCGGCATGAAGACGAAGGTGGTCCACGGGATCAGCTAACACCACAGAATGACCTTGTCGCCGAGCTTGGGTGAGGCTGAAAAGCCGATGGTAAGACCACGACGCACGACGGGATAGCTCAGGAACGTGGAGCACATTCTTGAGCGTGGCAGGAATCTCCTCTCCATCTTCAGCCTTCACATTGATGCGGACCGAGCCCACTTCAACAGCGCGGGCGCTGATACCCTTCACCCAAAGCCGGTCGGTGAGCGCTCGATACTCACAGAAGTCACGGCGCACACTAGTCATGTGATGGCTGGCGCCGCTGTCGGCCAACCACATCCACGTTTCCCCGTTGCGCTCGAACATGTGTCGAGCCTCGGAGAATGGCCTCGCAGGGGTGGCTGTCACGTCCATGACCGCCGGAAAAGCAACCGGGGAGTCCACTTGCGCAGAGTTACCTCCGGTGTTGTTGACGGGGCACTCGGACCTGCGATGGCCCTTCTTACCACAGCCATAGCAAACACCACGAAAAATTCTCGCTCCGCCTCTGCCATATGAGGTACGACGAGTAGTCGCAGCTCCTTGAAGAGATTTCAGTTGGTCTTGGAGCTCGGAGACTTGCTGCTTCAAAAGTTCCGTCGTTGAGTCATCATGAGACGCTGCAAAAGCCGCAGGCGTTGGGGGCTCCGTTGTATGTGATTGCGCACGACTCTCGATGCGCATGCCCTTTTGACGAAGATCACGCTTGACGGTATCCATGCTGAGGTCATGTACGTCCCACGTGTCGGTGATGGAGTGGGATTCGCTGCGCAGGCCCTTCACCAAGTACATGATGATACGCCGGTCGTGAACGACGTCCCCAACTCGGGCAAGCTGTCGTTGCAGTCGAACTAACAGGTTCAGGTATTGAATGCCGCTCTCGCCGTCCGCTTGCGGCGTCTCCAAGTCATGCAATAGTTCCGTACACCGGTAAATACCATCGTCCTCATAATGATTGACTAACGCAGTCCATGCAGTGTGGCCGCAGGTCTTGTCATCCTCGCCAACATTCTCGATAATGGAAAGATCGTCCTCCGGCAGCGCAAGAATCAATGTGGAGTACACGTCAACTTGTTGTTTAGAGGAAGCGGCACCATCCGACGACAAAGCCGGAGCCAATTTTTGCATCAAGCCAAATGCACGGAAACGTTTCTTCCACACGTCAAAATCTCGTCTCTCCACACTGAACTTGAGTAGTTTCACGGAGTCCATAGCAGGTACGTCGGATGCGCTTGTAAGAGCACCAGAAAATCAGGAAAAGTGCCAACAAGAAAACCACCAAGTACCGGTGAAGAGGCGGGCAACACGGCTCAGAAAAGGAGACGACAAAGGGCTGACCGAAGACGCAGTTGTACTCCCGGAGTCTATACAGCCAAGGCAATCAGAAACGAGTCTCAGAAGGTCGGTCAAGTGACGTCGTACATGAGTGCTAGTACACTTGTGGTAAGATGCGTTTCCAAAAATTCAGCCGGACCACTATAGGCTTTCACGAGAAAAGAAACTGGCGGGTGACAAGCTCCGGAAGCGAATAAAATTCCAGAAAGTGCCAAGCTATAACAAAGGAAAGCAAGCCGATCTTCACGTCACACGAGTCGGCGTTCGGGGGCTCAAGCCGGCTCCAAGCGACACAAACAAGTCGCTACCAGCCGGGTATCGAAGTAAAGCTACAAACACAAGCAAGAGCCATCTACTTTGTGAGCCAGTCGCACCTCACGTATCGTGCGACACCACAAAGGTCTACCACTCTTCGAGAAGCAAGCTCTAGGTTCCAGTCAAGACAAATGACTCCAACAACTAGCAGCTAGAGGGCCCATAACATGTCAAAGTTAAGGGGGCGATAAGGAATACTTACACTCGGTGAGTGACACTGCATGTCATCTCACCCTCAGCAAGTGCCTAGCACTTGCCTATCACAGGACACGCACTCACCTTGTGGTGAGCACACGCCAACATATATTCTGAGCCCTTAGATATATCTAACGCTCAGCAACTTGCCACCATCAGCAACCTAATCCTCTCTTTTGTTGAATGGCTTATCATCTTATTGTGTTGAGTCACACCCGTACTATCACGATGCTACTTGACCAACATTACTTTGTAGCAACTTGATTACCACACAAAACCATGTCTCGCAACAGTACTCATGTCTCGCAATCGTGTTGAACCGTACATACACGTTCAGTATGGAAGGTAACTAACGCACACGTAGTTACAATCACAGTCACACAAAAGGATAATCAGAGCAACAACCAACATGAGGCATGGTGTCGGGACAAAGGAAGTGGGGAGCAATAGCCTAGCGACAACTATGTATCGAATCACACAACGTACAATTGTGTCTGATCTTGACATGTAGTAAGCATGTCTAGAATAGTTGACATTAGCAATCTGTAATTAATTACTAATAAGTATTACTTACAACACTCCCTTTGAAGATAGCTACGGGGCGAAGAGGTGCATGGGGCTCGCTCCTCCCAGGATTTCAAGTCTGCGTCTTGTGAGTGCATGTCATGGCATTGGTTTGGTGATCATATCCGCCACTAGTTGGTCAGTTAGTAGGCACCTTAAATTGATTGTGCCTTGTTCCACGTGATATTTGAGAAAGTGCCACTTCACGTCGATGTGCTTGGTCTTCTCACTAACTACTGCGTTCTGAGAATAGGCGATCGCACTCAGGTTGTCCTCCCATAAGGTCGTGGTTGCATTGGCGGGCTTGTTGATGATCTCGCCCATGAGTTGTCGGAGATGGATCCCCTCCTTGGTGGCGTCAATTGCAGAGTAGTACTATGCCTCGCATGTAAATTGGGCGACACAAGGTCGTTGTTTGGAGTTATAGCTAACCGGCCCTCGGCCGAGTGTAAGCAAGTATCCCGATCGAGACTTGCGCGTAGTGTTGTCGTTGGCCTAATCTGTATTCGCGAAGCATGTACGTTAGAGGTTGTGGTCGGCTGCCCCCCGCCTCCACGACAAGCGCAGTATGAACGTCCCTTTGAGGTAGTAGACCACGTTTTTCAGCGCTTGGAGGTGGACCTCGTTGGGCTTGGCTTGAGCACAGCCAAGAATGCTCAATATTTTGGAAACATCACGGCACGTACAGACGGTTGCGTACTGAAGGTTGCCTAGGAGGTTGGGACAAATGTCCCTCGCCACTCTGGTGAGGAGAGGCAAGTCCATGCGTGCGAGGCCGAACAAGAAGTTGGGGTCCATATAGGTAGGGACGAAATGAAATGAAGTGAGACGAAATTGCTTACAACAATACCGTTTGAAACCGGTCGTTGTCTCTGGGCCCTCCCTACGATGCCAAATTAACACTCTATAAAACTTGGGCTAGACCGTGAACCACTAATCCCAACCTCTCCAATGGCAATAGCGATATCGTCTAAAACATGCACGTAAACAAGTATTGTCTACATACAAGTATGAAATATAAATTATCGCTTCTCTCCACGATACGAGGCTTGCTCCAACCGCGGCGGGGGCGCTGATTAGCCAAGCTCATCAGCTTGTGCTTGTCGAGTTGGGCCTACATGATATGTGCTCATGTGCGGCTCTTGTCGTGCTGGAGCTCGGGGGGAATGGCATACGAAGAACCCCTCGCTCCGGTCGTCGACAATCCCTCCTCGATCCACGCGCATCCCCGTCCGAGATAATCGCCGCTCCTCCCGTCGCAACTAGCTGCCTAGCCAAGTCTTCCTTCCCTTTTCGGGGGCTGGGAAGAAGAAATGCCTAAGTCTCACACTGTGTCCGGCAGGCGTACATGCCTCCGTGCAAGGGTTTTTCTCTTGTCCCATGTCCTTCGCCGTATGTTTTCGAACGCATGTGTGATCGCGTTGTGGCCGGCCGTACCCTCCGTCGGTGGTTTACGTTGTTAAGGGGGACGCCGATACGAGTAGTGTGCCGTTACGACAACACTAGGCACATTGATTGAGGCAGCCTATCGATATTTGGGTACCGACTAGGGGAGGGGTTAGTTGAACACATGGGCCGAGTCGCCGCTCCGCAAACGATTGTGGATACGGAAGTACTTATTCGAAAATCCCTCCGTACATGGTTTTTCCGGTGGCGCTTGATCCGGTGGACCTCCGCTGCCATACCGTGTCGCTCCTCCGGCTGCGACCCTCCGCCAGCCTGCGTAGTCTCTCGCCTCGAATCACAAATAAGGAGCTGGTTCGGCTGCCCACCGTGAGCCAACGGAGGAATGGTTCGAGGGAGAGGGTAAACAGGAAGGGGGAGAGGGTGCCCCCTTGCAGGGTGCCACGGTTGATGTTGATGGAGGGGGTGGGGCCGTATGGGGTGATGTATGCCGTAGTAGAGACCCCGTAGAGTTGTTCGCAAGTGTCGACAAAGGTGGGGGGCATACCTAGCTGTCGCATGTGTTTGAACATGATGCGGTGGTCAGCGGCATTAAATGCTCCCTTGACGTCCGCGTACATTACGTAAATGCTTCTTGAAGTGTTTGGCGTCCTCCATAATGATGATGATGGAGGACAAAGCATCGTGGATGCTGCGTTCTTGGCGGAATCCGTTCTGCTGGGCGCTTAGGATGCCGTGGGTTTCTGCGTATTTCGAGCCTGCATCTTTTACTAGTGCGGAACATAGTGTGAGAAGGTTGCTCATGAGGGCGATGGGGCGATAATTACCGAGGAGAGTTGGGTCACCTTTTTATGTAGGAGGCATGTGGTGCTATGGCACCATTCACGAGGGGTGTAGGCCTTGTGGGCGAGGAGGGTGAGGAGGGAGGAGAGGGCGGAGCGGGTCGCTAGGGGTAGAAATTTTATGACTTCATTGGGGATACCGTCGGGGGCGGGGGCCTTGCCTATGCCGAGCGAGTTAATCGTTTTATCGCATGTATCTCGGGTTATCATGTCTACGAGGGTGAGGGAGGTGTCCCCGCGGGGTTCGATGACAAAGCGGCCAGGGATGTCCGGGTGTTCCCACGGAGGGATAGGGAGTACGGGTGGGGTGGCACGGCTGAGTGCGGTGTCGAAGTGTGAGTGGACTGCCTTGAGGACCACGGTGGGAGAGGTTACAATAGTGTTACCGAGTCGAGTGATTTTATGGATGGTCAAGGTTGCGCTACAGGGGGGGGGGGAAGTCCGCATTTAAAAGACGATGGGAGGGTTTCGGGCAAGCGTCGTAGGCCGTATTGGCGCGGGATTCTATTTTCCTCAGTTTCTCCGTGGTGGTGGCGCGGAGGAGGTGGCGTATGCGTGCCTGGCACTGTTGTTTGATGGTGTCAGGGGCGATTTATTCGGTCGTATTTAAGAAGGCTTGGGCAAGGCGGAGGGGGCCGCGGTTGATGCTACAGCGTCGGAGTTTTGGTATGAGTTTACGTCTATTTTTTGGTAGTCAGGTGTGGTCCGGGGACGTGGTGGGGGGTCGGGGTATCTTCGGGGGGAGGAGGGGCCATATGGTGGCTGCGTGGTCCATGTGGTGGGAGAGGAGGGTGGTGAACTGGGAGGCGAGTGTGTCGAGGGTGTCCGGGGAGGCTGTAGAAGGGCTTGTGTTGAGTATGGCAGCATGGAGGGCGGCGGTCTGGTTGATGAGGAGGAGGTACGGGGTGCCGGAGTGTGGGGTGAGGAGCATGCGTGCAATGTATGGGGTGAGGAGGGAGGGCGGGGTCAGGACAATGGCGGATTGGAAAGAGGTCATTCGGACCGCGAAGAGAGCTCATGCATTGTGTTGGGGCACATGTAAGTAGTGTGGTCGAGCGTTTTTGAGGAGGTAGTTGGGGAGGGTGAGACACCAGCGAGATCTGTGGGTTGTGTGGTTGGTTTCGGTAAGGATGAGAACGTCGGGGCGGTGGGTGGAAGTGAGGTGTTCGACGTCCATGATGGATGTGTGGAGGCCGCGGGTGTTAAGGTTGATGAGGTGGAGGGGTTGGGCTGTGCGGTGCGGGGGGATTGGAGAGGGGCGGGGGGTGGAGGGGTATGTAGGTTCGACGGGGGGGCGGGTGGCAGGGGGAAGGGGGGGGTGGGGGAGGGAGAGAGGGGTAGGAAGGATGGGGGGGGGGGGGGGGGGGGGGGGGGGGGGGATGGGGTTGAGGGTTGGGGGTGTGTGTGAGTGGAAGGAGGGGAGAGCGTTGAGGGGATGGACACTATCCATAACCGCCTACCCATAACACACCTCACCCCCAAACAGGCATCCCCCCACCACCATCCACCCCTCGTGGATTGCCCTCTTATCCCCCCACCTTCCCCGCTCCCCCACCACCCTCTCATCCGACATCCATACCCCTCGCATCAAAACCCCCCTCCCCCGGCACCCACCATATACATCGATGCAGAATACCTTTCACCCTCAGCCCACCCCTACTCCCCATGCGATGTCACACGCATCATATCCAAACACAAAGATACAGAATACAGCCAAACACAATACATGGTAGAATGGGCCCCGGAATACCACACGGAATGGGACATCCAACTCCCAATCGACGACGGCTTCCGCCTCATCTCCTCCACCCCCACATCGGTATGTCTCCCCACCCCCTCCCCCACCACTTGCTCTATCTGCCACGACCCCCTCCACACAGACCCCTCCTCCTCTTGCTGCACGTGCCCGCACTTTGCCGTCCACACCTATTGCCGCCCCGCGCAGGGACCCGTCACATGGCAATGCGACTAGTGCGACCGAGGCCAACAACACGACCTCACCCGAGTACACGAGGTCCAGTGGGCCCCCTGCCTACAACTCCACGACACCATCAATGAGACCCCCTCCGGCCCCACAGCCCTCACTGCATTCAACTCAGGATTTGTCCCCTCCACCGCACCCATCCTTCCCGACCCTAGACCCCATGGACGCACCCCCTCATCACATTCAACCACTACTCCATCAACCCCGATCTCGACATGCTCCCGACCGGCATTTTCACCATACACTCCCACCCAACACTACATGACACCACCATCCTTTGTACCCCCGACGGCCGCGCGGTAACTACCCTCTCCGGCCCCCGCACACGACACCTATTCCAACTCTTCCGCCCCGACCTCACAAACTGCTCGTTCGAAGAGGAGGTCTACCACCTCATCACCCGCCTATGCTCCCGCTCAGAAATCCACTCACCCACACCCGCCACCACCACACGCAACATATGGGCTACTCGAGAGGACCTACTCACAGCACTACGCACTACATTCCGCATCCAAACAGAATTCTACTCAGACCTCTCGATAAATCACTCCACTCCCACACCTACCACACTCACTATACCCCGAAGACATAGTCTTCACATCCAGCGGTAGCAACGCCCCATACACTTGGCACGGCACCAACATCGCCAACCCGGAATACGATCACGAATGCATGCGCCACGCCATGGAACACGCAATCACTAGCGCCCACTCCACAGCCTAACACACTCCCAGCTCCACCATCCTCATACTCCCTTGATGGGAACACACACCATACCGACATTCTAAATACATCACATTTCCATACACCCACCACCTCTAGCCCTTCCCAACGACGCAAACACCTTCCTACCCCCCGACCAACACACTGGCCACCCCACCTCCACCCCATTCGGCACACGCTAGATGGTTGACATCTACCTTGTCGCCAATCCCCTCGCACTATCCGCCTTGCCCTCACACGCAGCTATGACCGCCCTCCACAACACACTCGAATCGATACACAACACGCACCTCCCCAACCCTGCCATCACCATCCCACCTCCACACCTCTTCGACACTTACTCACCCCATTCCGCATGTATCTTCCATCTCCCCCCCAACCCCACCCACTCCATTACTTAACCCCTCCCGGAGCGCACGACACTAACATGCTCCCCCACCAAAGGAGAACTTGCTTGGAACATGCAAGACTTTGTTTACACACACAACTCCAAGAAGGGAGGCCCCTCCCCCCTTGGAGCAGCCGCCACCCACCCCGCCTCGGACACCCGCATCAAAATTCTGGTGACCTCCACCCCTCCCTCACATACCATCAATCACGCTGAATTAGCGGGCATTGACATATGCCTCCAACTAGGCCACACCCACCTCCTAACAAACAGTGCGTGCTCCCTCCGCCTCATACAAGGCTACTTGAACTGCCCATCTGCATACCGCCACAACATCCACCACGATACACTCCTCTCCATCACACACACCCTCAGGACCCGTTGCGCCTCAGGCATCCGCACACACCTCGGCAAAATCAAAGTACGCAACCACTCATTAGGCAATGACCTCGCAAACACCCTAGCTAACCAGGCCGCAGATGGACATCCACCCGACACAACATACACCACGGGTTCATACGTGTCGATAGGCCATTGGACCTAGCCATACACCTTCTTACCGCAAACCCTAGGGGAGCTTATACCCTACAGGTACACCAACCTCAAAAAAGACGCACACACACGCAGCACCAAACACACACTCACCCCCCTCTCACGCACAGCCAGACACGGTGCCCTCTTCGCCCGCGCCAAAGAGGACGGCGCCGACTTCACATTTCACAAAAACCACACAACACTCACCAACATCTAGTTAGCCCACAAGCACGAAGTCATGTAGGGCGTACACAACACCCGCCTCCTCACCCACAGCCCCCACCCTGCGTTGCCCCATGTGTGGCCAATTCACTAGCAATGGCCACATGGCCGATTCCTGCCCCACCATGTCTGACCTAAGAAAGGACCGCCACAGCAACGAGCTACAACTACTCCTCTCCCTTTTGGAACGCCACAACGGCGGCCGATGGGAGATCATCACCACAGACTTTGGTAACAAACCCATCAAATCATTATCATCCCCCACTCCAACCCATACCCCTCTTGACTGCCATCCCCCTCAACCCACCCATATGCCCACCCGCCTTGTTGCTGCTGACGAAGGCCTCTCGCCCGACTCCCTCACCTCGTGCCCTGCCATCCTCCCCACCGAGATTCTCCCCCCCGCGTTGCGACCCCCTGTTGTAAGTAATACCGTATACGTATTAGTTGCAGATAGCTACTGTAAGCTACTCTAGATATGATTAGTACATGTCTAGATCGGACATACCGATAAACTGTTTGACTCGGTACAGAGCTGTCGCTAGGCTACAACTCTCCCACTTCTGTTGTCCCGACACCACGCATGTAGGCTGGTTGTCGCCTTAACTGTTCCGTTTGCGGGACTGTGACTGTAACTACGTTTGCGTACGTTATCTTCCACACTAACTGTGTTTGCATGGTTCAATAGGTTATGGGCCCCCGCCTCACGTCACTCACGCGCGACAACATGGTTCGGCGAGCTGCGATCGACAGCTCTCCCGCAAAAGGCAAGTTTCCTTAGACTCCTAGTACTTTCAACCTGTAGTCGGCGGTATCGCCAGTATAAACTGCGATTTTAAAACCCGCCACCACCCCTCTTAAGTCAGCCACCCGACGGAGATAGCCAGCCACCCACACCGACGCACTCGTCGTGTGTGGACAGGGTGCACACATGTCCAAGCTGGAGAACGGGGGGGTGCACTGTCGGGTGAATACGCATCCACAGGTCGCACGCAAACCCGACTTCATCCGACTACTCGAACCTCGATACGTCGGCCACACGAACGGTCGCCGCCGATACTCCTCGATTAAAAAGATTTAGATAGGGAATGGAAGTACTGCACGGATCACAACCTCTCCCACACAGCCCAATTGATTCGTGACAAATACACAGCCCTTGCAAATGCCATACGTCAGCACATGTCAGATACCGCAATAGACATTCTCCCCATCGTCATGAGCCGCACACGCACACCGCACTCATCCATTATCACAAGTCTCACCTCTCTCCTCACCCTCCGCACTTACCCCCATGACAAACTCATCTCGAAAGCACGCCTCGATGCATCACGCATCATTGCACAACTCCATACACACCATATCCAATGGCTGCATCATCTCTTGCTCATCTACCGCATCAAATCCCGCACAACCACTCGCCGCGCCTCCGCACTCTGCACCTACGCACACCCCTAACTGCACGCCGCCACCACCCAGCATCGAGCACTCCCCGGGGAGGAGTAAAGCCCCCGAGCACCCTTTGGAGAGGTTGGATTTAGGCGGTTAGCGATCTAGCCCCGACTTGTAAGTTTCCTTTATGGCATTGTTGGGAGGGCCAAGAGACAGCAACCGGCGCATACGGTACTTGTTATAAACCGGCGCATACGGTACATGTTGTAAAAAATTTCAATTTCAATTTGACCGCTTGGCAAATGCCCTTGCTCTCGCTAGTAGCGTGCAATAACAAGTCGTACGCATTGTTTTGCGCTGCTTCGTCCATCTAAGCGCAGGACTCCATGATGGCCAACTGGGGAATGAGGTACGCAGCCCTAAGGGACAAGCAGGTGAGGAAATTCCTCTTCCACTGCTTGAAGTCGGTGTTTGGCGCCATGGTGGGGACGATAATCTTCATGGAGCGGTTCAGTTACTCCGTTTCATAGCCTCGTGAGCGGCTCGTCCGATGATCACCGGGTCAATGGCCGGGCGATGCCCCCAACGCACAGTGTTGCTGCCACGAAGGACATGGGGGAAGGGCCGACGACCGGGCATGTGTGACAGGCCACCAGGCACTTGTGAATGGCCATGCAGGAGCTGTGGGCTACCGTGTAGGTACGGCTCGCCACCAATCATATGTTGCACGTAGGGCTGACCAACAAAGAAATGTGGTAGTGCTGGGATGGGGTAAAGGTGACGGAACAACGGCTGGGGAGTGAATGGGCGTAGCTAGACTGGAGTTGGATTTGGAGTTAGGCGTTGTGTTCCGCGCTGGGAGTTGCGCTATCATAGTGAAGCAACGTCAGCCGCATGTGCGTCCAATCGGGAGTTGATAAACGCCATTTGCTCCAAGATGAGCGCGATAGCATCAAAGGGTGAGGAGGGCATGTCGGGAGAGCTATGGTGAGAGCTCCGGTCCTCAGTGTCCTCATGGGTCTCAACGGGAGGTTCCGCCGGAGGGACTTTCGGCGCCATTGTGAACGGCGGCGCTTACTGGTATCGACATGTAGCGAATTAGCGACAAGCAACGGTAAAAACCATGAGCCACGCTTATGCCTAGCATTGGTTCAAGAGAGACGGCGTGTTGCTCGACGGCCCCTCGGCATGTAGCCCCGAGCATTTCTAAGTACCTTGTATGTATCCTCCACCCAAGGTGGGGCACAAGTTGCAGCCCCGGATAGGTCACGTTAATGTTTTGCTGGCGCGGATGTCTCGATAGTAACATACATTAGTATATGTTGTCGTGCACCATATGTATGAGTATTCGCCAACTATGGCGTCCTACCCCGTCTCCAGCTTCGACATGTATGCACCCTATCCACACAATGCGAGTGCGCCTTACGTGGCTGGGTGACTGGCGTCCTCGGGTAGTTAACTTAAGGGGTATGTTAGGGGCATTTTAAAACGCACGTTATTACGGCGGTAACGCCGACTAGATGGATTAAGTATTATCTTTGTGAAAACTTGCCTTCCGCGGGAGAGTCGTATATCGCAGCTCGCCGAACGAAGTTGTCGCGTGTGAGTGACTTCAAGCAGGGGCCCATAGCATGTTGAACCGTGCATACACGTTTAGTATGGAAGGTAACTAACGCACACGTAGTTAGAGTCACAGCCACACAAAAGAACTGCCACAAAGACAACAAGCCCGAGGCACGGTGTCGGGACAAAGGAAGTGGTAGGCAATAGCCTAGCGACAGCTTTGTATCGAATCACACAGTGTATAATTGTGTCTGATCTAGACATGTACTAAGCATATATAGAATAGCTTACAAGAGCTATTTGCATTATTACACTGTGCATAGTATTAGTAAATATTACTTACAAGAAATCCAAGAAACATTTCTAAAAACGCAATTTCAGGCTCTCCCCCTTCGAGCGTTGTTAAAGAAGACGCAGATGTTCCATGTGATCCTCAAGTGTATGATTGTAGATAAAGGCATCATCAAGGTACACAACATATAAACTTTTGTCAAAAGTCGCGTTGAGTCTCCTTCATCATCATGTGAAAGGTCTCCGCATCATTGTACTTGTCAAAGGGCACCGCGACCCGTTTCATTAGGGCGTTAGACCATGATTTGTTTGGAACGAAGTGTGCGAACATCCTCCTCTTGAACTCGAACTTTCCAAAATCCAAATGCCAAATCCAGATGAGGGTGTGATTTTGCGTCCTTTAACTCGTCGAGCGTGTCCTTAGCATGCGGCAACGAGTAAGCATCCTTCCGAGTAGCCTCGTTGAGTCCACGTTGGTCAATGCACAACCGAAGTGAACCATATGCTTTATGAGCAAAGTGAATTGGAGATCCAGACTCGCTCCGGCTAGGTCGCAACAAACCAGCATCAATTGCGTCATCGACCTGCCGATTTACCTCCTTCGCTGTGTCGGCATGTGACAGTCGATAAAGTCGTTGACGTCGCACTGGCCCCGTCATATTGATGGGGTGGTCCAACGGACGACTGAATGGAGCAGAGTTGTATGTTGTTGCAGCTCTGGCAAATCTTCGAACGACATCTTTCGTATGTCCTCACGATGCCGAGATGTCAGCTTGTCTCCAAGATGGAACTCTTCCGCGACAATCTGTTCAGCATGCTTGAGATTTATTGTGAAAAAGTTGTGCGACCCTTGGCTCGCATTTACTTCCGTATTTTCTTCGCGCCTTTAGTAGACGACATAACAAGACACTCCGGTCATATGTCCACCTCGCGAGTATCGACAACGGTACCACCCATCACTGAAGAAAGACGCTCGGTGCCTAGCTAGCGTAAGTGTCGCTTGCTCATTATCCGACCAAGATAAATCCAACACGATGTCCGCAGCACGCAAATTGCCTTGCAAGTGAAATGATCGTACAAAGTCGTGTTGAGCAATGGAAAATGGCACCTCAAACACCTTGCTGGTAATTGGTAGCTACCCCGTTGTCCATTCGGAAGTCTTGCATACGTTTTTGTAGTCGACTTACGCATATGGAGCCCCATCCGCGTAACAAAGTCTCCCGATACGAAATCTAGAGTAGCGACACAATCCACAAAGGTTGTTTCATGTCGCAAGCAAAAATGAGACGCAGCAGTCAAATGAGTTATCAAAACATGACGAATTTCGGTGTGCTTGTCACAACAACAATAGAAGTACTATTGTCGAGACGCTTCGTAGCGTTTACATCCAATTCGTCAGTTATTGGTGCTCGTCGCTGCTTTTTCGGGTTTACAATCGAATTTGACGAAATTATTTACCACACCTTAAACTTTACAAATCTTGTCTTTGGGCGGTCCCCTAATCTACCATCTAGCTAGGGCATTAGATCAAGGCTTACGTCGTGAACCACTTTACCCAACCTCTCCTAATGTACGTGGTCCTAACTAGGAGTACAAGACGATCAAATATATTCAGTTCATAGGCTTTGCATCTTTGTGTGTTTTGTCTGCGTGCGAATATGAAAAATTAGGTGTCGCCGCTAGTCTCCACTTTGCCCGGCATTCTTCAGCCGGTGCGAGGGCGATGATAAGCCAAGATGGTCAGGCGGTATCCGTCGGGACGGGCCTACATGACCTATGCTTATGTGTGACTCCGATTGTGCCGGAGCTCGGGGGGGGAAGGCAAGGAGAAAACCCCCTCGTTGTAGTCATCGACGGTCCCGTCTCGATCCACGCAGACCCTCGTCCGGGATATACGTTGCTCCTCTCGACGCAGCTCGCCACGTAGCGTAGGCTTCCTTTCCCCTTCGGAGGTTAGGAAGGAAGTGGAATCCATAGTTACATGCGGTGTCCGATTGGCGCTACCCCAATACAAGATTTGCTTCCATACCCAGGTCCTTCTTCGCCTATTTTCCAACATATGTATGATCCGCCGTATCCGCTAGCATCCTCTCCCCGTGGTTTACGCTGTCCGGGGCCCGCCTTTCCGAGAAGTTCGCCGTCGCGGTAAATCTAGGCACACTGCATGACGCATTCATGATGATGGCTAGGTACCGACTAGGGGAGGGGTTGGTCGAACACATAGATCGGGGCCTCTTCCGCAAAAAATGTTTGATACGTAATATTTACAAAAAATTCTCCGTATCGGGTTTAGCGGTGGCGGTCGATCTAGGGGACCTCCACAGCCAAACCATGACGCTCCTCCGGCTGCGACCCTTCTCCGGCCTAAGTCACGTCTCGTCTCACCCCCTTGGAAGACTCGAGTCCCACATGACTTGTCGGCTGCTAGCGAAAGCTCTATCATGGCGTTGCTTCACGGCTGTCCGTCGCGAGCTCCAACGCCCGCCGCCAACTCAGATCCGCCCGTACCCTCCTCGCCGCCTAAATACCCCCAAGGTACAGGTCTCGCCCGTAGATATTAGAGCATTCTTGGAGTATCAAGCCTTAGAAAGTATTATCGGACTAGCCGAGTGGGAGATCTCGGAGTTGGCGTTCATAAAATATTTGTAAAAGCCCTCCGTACTGAGGCTCCCCGACATCCGGCGATCGCGCGGATCACAGCTGCCGGAGTCACCCCACCTAGCCCCCAATCGTGCTAAGTATGGCACGGCTGTAGGGTTACCACCTCCCGCCACTAAGCGGTGGGGCTGAGTGCCGACGGGCCGGCGGGCGCACCCCCTTCCGGGGCGGCCGCCGTTGCGCCGCCGACGGGCGTCCCGGTGTTGCATGTGCCGTCGGTAGAAGCGCGGACATACGAAATACAACGGTAAATGACAGAGATCAAGCACAACTATATATTTTACGGTCACATTGGTTAGCGAATGTCTTGTAAAGAGCCGCATGCGGGCAAGAAACTCTTGGTATATCTTCCAGTTAGCCTTGATGTGGTTGAAGTTGGACCATATAGGCAAAACAAAAACTTCGAGAGTGCACTTGTTCGGCGCTAAATGTCAACACTTCCCGAAGTGCTGTCCGATTCTATCCGTGTTAGCACTAACATCCCGTTGCCTAGGGCTTATGTACAAGGTAGCTATTTGTCATCCTAGTACTTAGTGTTATGCTATTAGCGGTACTCTATTCCCTATTAGTGGCGGTCGGCCGGCCATGCCGGTGCCTTCGCCGGCCGCCATCTCTCTCCTCTCACTTCTCTAGTCACTACGGCCGGCCCCCTTGTGGGGCCGGCACGACCTCCGTGTAACTATCCGTTCCCAACTCTAACAGGTTATGGGCCCTCCACCAAGTTACACTGGAGAAGAGCGTGTGTAGAGCGCTCGGCGCCACGCTAGTCCTACCTACACTCACGTACAAAAGAGTAGAGCGTGTGTAAAGCGCTCGGCGCCACGCTAGTAAATCATCGTCCAACCGACACCACACTTCGCCTTCGAGCTGCTTGTCCGCGATTGTCCTACCATCTCCAAGGGGTGAAGAGCGTGTGTAAAGCGATCAGCGCCACGCTCACCCCACCCAGCTTTCAGTCTCACCTAGCCTTCAGCCTACCGATGCTCTCGACCGGATCTGAAACCGACCCGCGAAAATTCGGCCCGTGCGTACTTTAGTTAGTACTGTTATTATCTTTTCCCGAGGCAACGCCGCAACGCTCACCTAACTTAGCGGGGAGCTTACTTTTACCACGGCGAAAAGGGGGAGTCAACACGAGCAGCGCCCGTCTACGCTTTTGCGTGTCTACACGCTCTTAAGAGCCATGTTGGCTTTGCTTCTTCCTCGCCGGTCGCTCTCATGCGTCGGCTAATTCGCCCGTGGACAGTTTTTCCGCTACATGTCAGAATAGTACATTACGCATTACATTTGGAACCGCTCCACATCGGCAACTCGCCGGTAGCGGCACATTCCTGTGAGCGCATGTCGCTACACCTACCCGGCTTGAGACACACGCTACAAGCACTACACCTTCGACCAAGATGGCACCTTCCTCGACGCAAGCTAGGACGACGTCAAGACCTCGGGTACCTTGAGAGGGGGTGTTAGCACTAGCATCCCGTTGCCTAGTGCTTATGTACAAGGTAGCTATTTGTTATCCTAGTACTTAGTGTTATGCTATTAGCGGTACTCTATTCCCTATTAGTGGCGGTCGGCCGGCCCTGCCGGTGCCTTCGCCGACCGCCATCTCTCTCCTCTCACTCTCACCACAGCCGGCCCCCTTGTGGGGCCGGCACGACCTCCGTGTAACTATCCGTTCCCAACTCTAACAATCCGCCAAATCTCAGGTCGTATTAATGAAGACCCTTTCGCCAGGCAAGTCACGATCGAGAATTGAGTCGCTAGGAGAACATTGAAATTAGTCCACGTGCACATTCAAGCCTTCGTCATCATGACACCCCTCCAAGATGAAAGACAATGTTAATGCAAAGGAGTAAAGACCGAATCGACTATTTTCCAGTCAATTGAACATCGAGCTTTTACATGTCTACTACTCAACCATAGCTTACTTTGCTAACGATGACCGGCTTTACTACCAATATTGTAGGCGACTCCACGAAAGGTATTGTTGAGGTCGAAGGTAGTCCCTTAGCGACATCAAGTTATGCATAATGGGCGGTAGAAGTAGTAGCCAATTTCATCATCGGGGCAACTTGGCCACCATCAGTCTTGCTTGTCCACATTGTCTGACTTGTCCGAATACTAGCTTCGATGTCATGGGCACTTGGTAGACATGCGACATCCGGGCTTGTGGTACTTGTAACAACGATGTTCATCTATGTGAAGTTGCAGTTCCTTGGGCGCAGGTGCCTTAACAAAAGCAACAAAGCTGACGCGCCGACCGTCGCGTTCCTTGCCCTTGACCATGTTGCCTCTTTCATGCCCTTGCCCTTGTACTCGTCTTGAGATTCATCTTCCAAGTCGTCCGGACGCGGTCTTTTCCCTTCAATGCCATTTCCGCCGTTTTAACCTCCGTTGTTATGTGGGCGTTAACCATTGCTTCGACCAGCCGCATGCCCGGGGTTGTCGGGCTAAGGTTGGTCAGCACGGCCTAGAGGAGGAAAGTCGACTACCAACTACCAAGCGGTTAAAAAAATTCTGCAGCTCCACGATTAAAATCAGTGTAGGCAACTTACGTCGGTGCGGTAGGGCGTGCGTCATGAGAGTGATGTTAGCTTCGCCAATAATAAAACGGTTGCACCGAACACCATCGTTCATATCCGCCTTTAGCCGTCTTTCGAAGTCGTTGAGCAGTCGAGGGTACTCTTGAAAGGGCTTGCCGGCTTGGTTGAGCGCCATCATGGAGTTCATGGAGTTGTCGCGAATGTTGGGCAGAAGCGTAGTCTTCTTAAGTGCTTCAACGGGCTCGGTAAAAGATCGCGGAGCTTGATCTCTTGCCTTTGCATCTACCCACAAGATTTACGTTGGTCCACCAAACTGAAACGTAACCCAAATGACAGCTATGTAGATGCCCGGCTAGAGCTCCAACACAAGGAGCCGATGTGGCTGAAACTCTAATTAGTCTTCCATGTCCCTTGGGTTAGTTTCGTCTTGTCGGGGCGCTTGTATGCCTGCATGCCGTTGATACTCGGTGAGTGTAACATAAAGCAAACCGAAATTGGTTATCGGAGGAGGCATCCGCATGCGTAAAGCCGTCGGCTCTTCATCAACGGGACAGTTAAAGAAACCAATACGTTGCAACCAAACTGCGCACGAGTCGGTTTCCGTAAACGAGGCGAAATTAGGAAATCCTTCGGTATGTCGGGGTCCGTGTGAAAAAAAAGTGCGTCCTACGAGTTGCAGCGTCGCGGAAGGATTACCAAGACGACAAGAAACCTAATCGAAACAGCTCGCACGCCGGTTTACTGTTCTTGACGTTGCCCGACTGAGTAAGCGTAGGTGCTTGCCTATCTAACCGTTAATGCCGCAAGAACCACGGAAGTATTCTCGAGTTAGGCCGACACAGTCTCGACTCAATCTTGCAAGTTGCCTCAATCTGGGCCGAGATATTTACATGGGTAGCAATGAATGAAAAAGAGCATATTACGTAAAAACCATTACATGTTAATTTGTGTTGTCCGGAAGAACAATTTATGAATGAAAATGAAATTCATTTTCAACATGTACCGCTATCGCGTTGTGCGGCTCTTGTCTAAGGGCCTTCCTGTTTATGCCATCTAGGACTTGGAAAACAAATTTAGGCCGGCATCTCTAATCCTAGATACTCCTAGGGACTAAGTCAATAGAACCGTACATAGGATAGTAATCAAGTTCCGGCAGAGCCAGATGATGAAATATACTGCATTACATATTACTTAGCGGACAAGTCCCGTTGTGAAATCCACAAAGTCCCCCTTCACCGCGGAAAAAGAAACAGCCTAAAGTTAGTTCTATCGCTAACTCCGATCGCCTTGCTAGGGGATTGGCTTGCAAGTTCCCCTCTCTTCCCTCACCCTCTGTTGGAACACCACCAAGAAAGAACGGTTGAGGCAGTGTTAGACGTCCCATCGTCGCTATTCCTATCGGGGTAAGGTCGAGGCGCGGGGGATTAGCCTAGGCGTCCCCATGCTGAGTGAGCAGCTGCCGGGGGTTGGGCGGGTGTGGATCGACGGGGTATATCGGTCAAGGAGATGTGTGCCGCGGCAGATTTTGGTGGGGTAGAACGAGAGTGTTGGTATGCGGAGGCTGTTGGGCGATGGGTGGGGGGAGCTTCGGGAATCGGGATCTGGGCGGGGCATTTTTTCGCCGTGCGAGAGGAGCAAGAAGGGGCCTTTGGGGAGCATAGCCGCGTAATCTTCCGCAGGTTTTTGGCGGGAGGTGGGGGAGACTACTCGGAGCGCGAGACGCATGGAGAGAAGACGTTCTTCGGAACACTCAGACGCATGTGAGGCTGCTAGGGTTCATGAAGGCGAATAGGTCGGTGAGGCTTGTCTACGTTTTGTTGTTCGTAGGCATGCATGACAGTTCCGCGGGGACGATACCATTGGGTTGGGGATGGGGGGATGTCTATGGCCTCGTACTCTTTCCATGCCCCGCTTGTCGCAGCGTAGAGGGTCTTCTCGACGTTGGGGAGAAGGGCGGTGCCGTTGTACCATAGGTGTGCAAGAGTGGAGAGGAGAAGATCTTTGGCTTGGTAGCTGTTGAGGCCTTGGAGGTAGGGGCCCGATAGCCAAATGTGGTGTCCCCCATTCTCGGCGTCGTTTAGGTGGGGGGGCTTATATAGAGGTCTTGTTGGGACTGCCTTCGTGGTATGGTATGACCCGGCTATGGTCTTGGAGGTGCTTTTGCCGATGGATAAGGTCTTTGGCTACCCGTCTTCGGTTGAGGTGGATGAGCTATGTGCTGGTAGTATGGTGGGGGGGGGGGGAAGATACGACGTCCGCCCGGTGTCTTGGGTGCGAGAGGATTGGACCGGGAGCATATTTGAACATTGTCGTGGGGTAGCGTGCCTCCCTAGCGCATGCTATCCTCCTTGAGAATTTTATAAGTTGGGGTGGTGGATACGGCCTTGGTAAGCGCGATCATAAGGTGTGTTAGCTTGCTTTGTTTTGAGTACTACTGGGCCTGCCGATGGAGTCCCAAAGCCTTGCCGGCTACTGCCCGGTGAGATGGTTGTGCGAGGGGGCGGGGCACGACTTGAGTGTTGAGATGGCGCGCCCGGTTGGAAAAGTATGTGTAGGCGTTGAGGGACGGATGGGCTGGCGGGGTAGGGGGTGGAGCTCGTGTCGTCGAGGCCCAGGTAGCTTGAGGCTGGGTCGCGGGCTGGGGATCCGCTGCCTTTGGAGGGTTGGGTTGGGGCTGCGTCGGGGTTGCCTCTGTGGGCTAGTGGTTGACGTTGTCATGGGGGGGTTCGTCGGTGCAGTCCATGTGGTGGGTTGGACTTCGGCGGCGGTGGCAAGATCCATGTTGTGTGGTTGAGGGCGAGTACAAGTGAGGCGTTAACCTCGATTGGGGGAGCGCGTTCTGTCTAGTAAGTGCTCCGTCTAAGCTAAAATTCGGCAAGTAGTGTTTCCGGGGGAGAGGCGGGTCTCGGCGAGAGTATGAGGTTGTTGGTGCTGCGAGTTGGTAATTGTGTGGTTTAGTGTGAGTGTGTTCTTGAGGGGCGAGTTGATGCTAGCCGGGGAACGGCCGAGGAGTGCCGGAATTGCTGTGTATCGTAATGGCGGGTGAAGGTCGAGGAAGCTCGGCATGAGAGAGGAGGAGTCAAGGAAGCATTTGGAGCCTGGTAGGAGATGGAGTAGACGTCGGCGGGCGGCAATAAGGCGCGTGAGAGATGATTGGGTGGGAGTGCCATCGCCCCCGTGGGGGCGGCGGTGACAGCTCGCATAATAGGGCTTGTATATGCAGAAATTTCGCGGGAAAGCTAGTTTCTAGCGAAAAGTCAGTACTTTGCTAGTACTCTCCCCGGTATGTAATATCGGTTGTAAAGAAGGAGGTGATGTAATTTGAATTGCCTCGTTACGTACCCACTATAAGTAGTCGGTCGACAAAGGTAAACTACGGATCTCGCGTTACAACACTCGGACTACCTTTGCGAGAGGTGGTTGGTCTAGTAACACCGCCACAAGGAAATCATACCTTACCGTATTGAGCTTCACGTTGGAGAACCAACTCGATGTCCAACCTAGAAGCACTTCGGATCGGGATGAAGATCTCGACGTTATGACCAGGTCCCATCGAAGCCATTATCGAATTCAATTGAAAGCAAAACATCAGAAGTTGCGCGTGTGCCAACGTGAGGATCGCTTGTGTGCGAAACTAGTGTGGCAGCTTGCGAGAGAGCAATCTGCGTAACAATACATTACGACAAATGCAGAAAGTATGCGCGAGCGTAACTCTCTTGCAGATTAGGTGAATATACATTTAACTGTCCATCTGAGGGCTGAAAAGATCGGCAAGCCGTACGCTTGCCGTCGACCCCGCCAAAAGCATGCCAAATCAACGCGTTTTTCCCCGTCCGTTTAACAAAATAATCCTAACATCTATTTCTTGCGGTTGGAATTACGAGGTTTAGGTTTTAAAGCTTCACCGCCTCAATCGCGCGAGTCCATTCCGGCAGATGTGCCATCACCGCCCCATTTCTGTACCACTTGCCAAAGAACTTTACCTAGCTTTGCGTAACCAAAGACTCCTCCTCTCCCACTTCATACAAGGTGACTAAACACAGTACGGAAGTTCTTTTTGAAAAGTATAGGTGAACTTGTCTTTCGCGCTTGGATGTGCGGGCGGTCGACGCCGCCCCCATCCGCCGATACTTGCAATACTTTATTGCTCCCCGGGCCGATACACGCTCACCAATCGCTCACCAAGAATAAAGGAAGCCCAAGACACAGCTGTGTAGGTGCTAGATATGGGGGTGACACAGATATATATTCGACGTGTGAGGCATGGAGGCAGTTTGCGCCTTTATCAAGTTCTTCTAAAGGGCCCGGGGGGGGGGGGACGAGCGGGGCGGGGGCATCACTACATGTAACGACTATATCTTTCTCACTCGTTAACCCAACCATTGTGCTATTAAATATGCTAAGCAAAGCAGCCATTATTGAGTTAGGCTGAGTTAATCTGCACTGGTGTATTGCAAAGTGAGCAAGCAACGCGATTGGTGCACCACAGCCATTGCACGCCATACGCTTCCCGCGCTTAGGGTCATGAGGCGATGCCTCAGGGTTTCGAACTACGCTTGTCTTGTTGACATATTCCACCTCTCATGTGTTTACACTATATAGTCAAGTCAAATTACTGTTGTTTTTCTCATCGCTAGAGAGACGATAAAGAACCGCGGGCATTCTTTTGCATGGCACTCCTCCGCGATGGGGGTCCGCGGCTACAGGCACAGCCTCGAGCGGAGGGATATGTGGAAAGAAAAGCCATTAAAAACACATAAGAGGTCAAGATATAAGGAAAACTACCAAATTTGATGCATGGTGCTCTAATGGGACCTTTTCCGTCCTTGGTCCGTTGACACTCGACGCCCTGTGCTAGTTCCCATCCGGTTTGTACGGGAGAGTCGTCGGCGTACGCCTCACGACGGGGGTCGTCCTTTCCACCATCCTCTCCATCGTCTCCCTCCACCATTTGCTTAAAAAACTCGGCATAGGATTTATTAGTATCTTGGGAGAGTGTGTGAGGCGTGGGTGAGGAGGAGTCCTCTCGTTCCGAGGTCACGACGGGTAGGGAGTGCCGCGTGACGCCGGCATCGCGGGTTATTTCGGGGTGCACGTCAGAAAATCGCATTTTCACCCAAGCACCGCTCAAAGAAACTACTAATTCCATAACACATGCCCCGTTTGAACCCTTACCTTGGGTCAAGGCCTTAGATAGGCGCAAAATATGGGCCGGGGGGCTGGTTGGACGCGTTCGCAAGTGGGACCCTTCTAGCGGCCCCATTGCGGCGATTGTACCATCTAGCAGTGGGGCATCTGACCGCGTCTCACCGCAAGGCCTTCAATGACCCTAAGCCTATAAGAGTGGAGTCCTTAGGGTCCTAGGACCCTCTCTATTTAGTTGTTTTGGCGTGTTGACCAAAGTTGCCCCTGCTGCTTTATTTTTTGTGGAAGCGTACCCAGGTACGGCTTAAGCGTACCCAGGTACGCTGCCCTTAGTTGAACATTAAAGAATAGAAGAATAAAAACTGACTTGCCTCCTCCCGCCATTGCGTTCGCCTCAGTAGCCGTGCCTAGTTGCCTCCAGTCTCGAAGCGTCACGTAACCCTCGGAAGTGCGTCTCATGAGACGTGTTGCTGTCGCCTCGCACATACGTGACCGGCTCGTCTTAAGGCTTGGTTAATCTCACCAATTAGTACGCTAGTAATTAGTTGGCGACTAAAGGTTTTTACAATGGTTCGATAATTGCGGGTGTACACTTCCTAGGAAAGTACGGAATTCAACTAAGTAGAGAGAATGTACGAGTCCTATAGTACCACATATATTGTACTAGGATTTTACTCGCCAACACCACGGCGGCGGCGACATTGGTGTATTCCGCAGGGACCGCGTCAACGATGCTCTATAGCTGGACCTCGGAGACGCATCTGACTTATTTGAAATGAAGTAAAATTTATCATTTTTCCCTCAAATATTATTCGGGGCGTTATCTTCGAGACGGTCTATGAAGGCCGATGTGTGGCGGATGTAGTCGCCCACAAGTACTCGGTGTCGTGCATGTGACGCAAACTAGATTCCGTATTATTCCCGCAGTCCACCCCACCGTACCTCGAGGCGATGACGTCGTTCCGCTCAGCGTTGTTCGGCCACTCAAGCCCGTTGCTTGGCGCCGTCTCGGACCCGCTGAGTAGGGACAAGCACGTTTACGCGTTCTAGCTGGCATGTGTATGATGGACGGATAGATGTCTAAGAATACTTCGATTCTCTTTCGCCGCTTTATTGGTGATTTGCGTTGAGAGTTCAGGAAACGTGTGTCAATTGCCCTTTATGTCATTCTCGGGTTGCACCTACAAGATGCTAGAAGGCTGTGGTTGTGTTGCTCCGGTTGCGTGCCTTTCCCTGGTCTAGTGAACGTCTTTTTGAACGTGTGGCATGAAGCATATGCGTTACGTGTCTCTTACAAGCATGGGTTTATACAGTGTCGAGCCCAACTCCCCAACATTGCATTCCCGCGGTGAGAAGTCTGTTTCATGCAGTTTGGGGTCGCACTAAATCATTCTATTGTGTCGATTGCGCATTAAAAAACGTCGATGTTGCTGCCTTATTTACTACAGTCGCATTCATTGCATGCGACGTACGCGCCTAGTACTCTCCGCGCACAATCGCAAATACCTATAATATACGTTAATATCGAATAAGACCGTTCTCAAACCGTCCATTGAACAATATCTGCAAAGCAGCCTTTCCTCTTACCCGATCATCCCCAGTCCTTCAAGCTATCTTCCTCATCATCTCAGAAACGGTCTCGCTTAGATGGACACGAACAAGGGCTTTCGTGGACATAGCAAGACAGCGTGACAATCGCCGCCGCACGGCGTCTACCCTCCGCCCGTCACAGCTCCTCCGGCTCTCCCTGTCCCCCCTTCTGCCTACTCTTCCACCTCCGCTGCGCCTTGCGTGTCGTGTCGTCGTCCTCCGGTGTGTGTGGATCGGCAAGAAAATGGAGGCCGCCGCCCGTGTCACTCGCCGAGGAAGACCCACGACGCCCCGACCGACCGCCTCGTTGGTCCGCCAGCTTGGCCTCCATAAATCGCTTCCATTTGGAGCCGCCCGGTGGCTTTGCGCAGTACAGTGTGGGGTCCACCTCCTCGTGCATGGTGTGAAGCTCCCATGCGGGTGTGTCCTCCTTGCCGGCGACGGCGTCGGTGCAGCGTGTGGGGGGGGACATCTCGCGTATCCAGTTTCCATAGCTCACCGCGTCGAAATCCTAACGTGTCCGCAACAGCCCACGGCGCACGCCCGTCATTTCGCCCGTCTTTCTCTTCAACCATCAAGAGCCCAAACAGGCTGGTAAGCAGAGTATCATTCGTATTGAACGATAGCCGGATGCGCCAAAGGTGTGCCCTCATTGCGATATAAATAGGGGATTACTTTATGAAAACCATAAAACAAGTCACACAACTAAAATACAACCACAACTAAGAAGTAGTACAAGTAGAAACAGAGTGTACGCCATATGACTTATACTGTCCAAGTATACATGGAGTCAACTAGGCTTTGTTTCTCCTCCCTTTTTCCTTGTCCGTGCTCATATTGTTCTTCTTGTAATCCATTATTATTTTAGTCAACTAGGCTTCATAAAAACATGGACAGAGAGTAATGAAAGTATGGCACAAAGACAAACGTCTACACAAATCACGGAAAATCTACCTTAACCCTTACATGAGGCCGTCCCGATTGAATATATCAAGTACCGAGTTCGGGGGCAAACTGAGGGGGGGGGGGGGGGCGGGGGGGGGGTCTGTATTTGTAATTCAACTTGTATGTGCGTACTTGACCCCTACTAGGGGTTTAGAGTATTATGTTTAGGGTAACCATAAAACCTAAACCATAGACTAACTGCGAGGAGAAGTTGAAGACTCCCGATAGGAAGGCAACCTTGCGCAGTAGGGCACAACTTAGTTAACCGTATTATGCAGTGACCGTTGATAACTTTGCAACACCATAGCACTTTTGAAATGTGCATGGAGGGGTGGCTAGGGCCGCCGTGTGGTTGGGTTTCATTGTAATGAACGCGGAACGAGAAGATACATATCTCATAAATGAAAAACCAAAGCAAAATAATACGCAAAATTGACAACCCATTGGAAGACTACGCCAAGAGGAAGGAGGGACGTGGGTGGTCTGGCGCTGCACCTCGCCTCTGTCGTCCGCGTGGTCGATCATTCGGTACTTGACGTACATGTAGTCCAGGCCCTTGCAAGGCAGCGGGTACTTGAGCTGCCAGGGCTTCCAGGTGGGGTCCGCGCACATGACCTTCCCGTACTCGGTCCTCTCCTCGCCCACCGGCTCGCGCCAGCTGCAGCAAGGCTTGTGCCAAAAGTACTTGAGGCATTCGTTGTCCACGGTGCTGTGCTCCAGCGTCCACTCCATCCCGTGACGACCCAGCACGACGGCACGCTCCCACAGCGACGTCGCTTGCTTTAGCTCCGGAAAGCCATAGCGCGCCTGTACTTCGACCGGCGACATCGAGGCGATGTCTGCCAGGCAACGCTTGATTTTGGAAGGAAACTTCTTGCCAAGCGCGCCCCCTTTCACGTGGCATCGGTAGTCCAGGGCGATGGAGGCCTTCGGCGTAGTGGGGTTGGGCGTCTGGAACCAAAAAAATGTTTGGGATATTATAACTTATTTAAACTAAATTTATAAATTATGATATCTAACAAATAGAGTCAGTGAGCTTAAACAAATTAATTTGAGCGCTCTCATAATTACCAAAACCAGAAAAATGACAACAATATTGCAAAATCAGTGAACTCGCGAAACATGTGAAAAGTTGAATTGCAGCGAGGCACAGCGCTGTGTACTATGAACACACAAGAGAGGGGAGATTATTTACAAAGAAACAGGACAGCTATTGACAACGACAAAAACCCAAACAGGCAAAAATGAAAGATGCGCCGCATATGAAGAGGAGCAAGGTAGAAAATGCAGAACCACAATCCATACAAATCGAAAGTAGAGATAACAAAATCAATAATCATGAAACAGAAAAGCTGCGCGGCAGTGGAAATCAAAGAGATACCTAGACACTACAGAAATACACAGTAAACATCCACAGTTCGTTCATTGAGTATGGCCCGCAGGGTCACAGTGCGATTATAATTAGCATATGAACACATCCAAGATAAAACAGCAATGCAAAGACGCAATTCAACTCAGCGTCACGGAGCCGAGGGCGCGCGTACCACAGAGATGTTGTACCCATTGTACCGAACGTACTCCCGCCCAAAAATGTTGTACAGGTAGTACGCGGTGTTGGAGAGGAAGATGGAGTTTTCGCCGTCCGCGAGCACCTTGTCGTTGTCGATCAACGACAGCTGGTTGTCCTCCGAGATAAAGGCATTGCCGCTGTTCCGGTCGCGCTGCTGAACGAGCGCGTCGAAGATGGCGGCCATCAATACCTGCGTGCTGTTCAGTGAACTGTACAGCTCTGACTGCATCTGCAGGGCACACACACACACACAAACACACACACATACACACACACACACACACACGCAAACATTAGCAAAGCGGCATAGGAAGGTGACGACAATCTTCAAATTTATTAAAACATAGGTATTTGACATCACGCCCTGAATCTCCGAATACACATGTTGAATTGGTTGTTATCTAGCTGTGAAAATGCAGACATGAGACGACATGACACAAAGCCCAAAATTTCAAACCATAAACTTCCGTACAGGTTTCTGGAAAAGCCAAAAATGTGAAAACGCAAATATGAGACCCCGCACCTGCCCAGGTAGTCTCTCGGTCGACTTGACCGACACCCCCTCCGCCAGGTCCATCATGAGCGCCGGGCCGTGGTACACGGTGCCCGTGCCAGGCAGGACGGTGGTGATGGTCTCCACCCAACTGGCAGGGATGATCTCCGAAAAGCCGCAGTCCCGGTTGACGCCCTCCAACGCCACGATCTTGTCCATCACCATCGTGGAGAAGGCCTCCTGGATGGGCGTGCAAGAGTGTCCGGAGAAGGGCAGGCACCAAACCTTGCCTATCACAAAGCCGGCCTTGGCACGGGGGGATGTCATTCGCAGGATGCTTGCCGAGGAGTGGCCGTCGATGTTACCGAGTGAGTAACCACGGAAGTCAGTGGTGGGCAGCATCACATTGGAAACAGTGGAGCATCCTGGGGCGAGGAGTGGGCAGAAAGGGATTAACAACGGAATGACCCCTTTAATCCCCAAACATATCTGACATTGTGTGTGTGTGTGTGTGTGTGTGTGTGTGTGTGTGTGTGTGCGTGAGTCAACGTGCGTGTGTGAGTACATGCGTGCGCTTGTGAGTGTGTGTGAGTGGACGTGCTTGTGTGTGTCTGGGTGCGAGTGAGTGAGTGAATCTGCATGTCTGAGTGTGTGTGTGTGTGTGTGTGTGTGTGTGTGTGAGAGAGAGAGAGTGTGTGTGTGTGAGAGAGAGGGTGTGTGCGTGTGTGTGTGCGTGTGTGTATGTGAGTGAGTGTTTGTGACGAGTGTGTGAGTGAGTGTGCCGGAGTGAGAGCGCCTAAATGTGTGAGAGAATATGTGGTGAGAGACTGAGTGAGTCTATCCTGTTGTGTATGTGTGTGTATATGAGTAAATGAGTCTGTGAGAGTTATTGTGTCTTAGTGTGGGTCAGTGAGAGTATCTGGGTATATGTGTGTGTGCGCGTGCGCGCGTGTGAGAAGGTGGGTGAATGTGTGTGTGTGTGAGTGTGTGTGTGTGTTTGTGTGTGTGTCCGCGCATGTGCGCGGGTGGGTGCATGTGTGAGAGAGAGTGTGTGAGTGCCTTGTGTATCTGTATGCCTATGCGTGAGTAAGCGTAGATGACTGTGTGTGCGTGTGTGTGTGTGTGTTTTACGCACGTGTACTACGTTGCATGTGAAGGAGCTGAACAGCACTAACCTTTGCAAACGGGACAGATCGGCTTTGCTGCATTTGGGTCCCACTCCGGTACATACTTCTTCCACAGTGGGTCCTCAGCGTTCACCGTTGGGGCCGGCAGAGCGTCCTCCACGCCCTTGGGGTATACGCAGGAGTGGCACACCCTGCAGTCCATGACGTCCGGGACTGCGTCGACCTTCACGGCGCGCAGTGACTGCGTAAATAAGCTCTCCGCTGCGCTCTACACCAACCATCACGCATCATAGTGGATGAGAGAGAGCCAGGCAATGCATCTACAACTATCAAGTCTACTTCATGAGCCCAAGTATCCTGGCAAGCGCCCCCACATTTTAATAGCGGGTGGACATCATTTAGACGCGATTTGGATTTGGACAGGACTGTGTTGTGAAGGAAAAAGAGGCAGCGCACCGCGAGTCCGAACAGCAGTGTGAGAGCCACGGGAACTCGCATCCCCGTTAGTATTTTCCTGTGTAGCCTCGTCATGTTCGTGGCTGCGATTGTCGAAACGTTCGACGAGGGGCTGCCGGTTTCCGGCGAGAATCTATCCGCTGTCGCGGGCATCCACTGCTCGTGACCCTGTGGAGCGACGGCAGGCGGGCAGGGTCGAGGGCGGCATCTGGTGCGTCGCTAGACATGAGGAAAGCTCGCTAGATGGCACACGAAGCTATCCCTCCGTGTGGTGGTTGCGGATGGGATGTCGTGCTTGTGAAACGACACCCAAGACAAATAAGTGGGCGACGCCTACGCCTACGGTTCGTACTCCGTACGGTACGTAAAGTCAAAGCCGTGCGGAGGCGGGCCAATACAGGTATGGCCGCTATCTGCGTCCTTCCTCCCTCGCCACTTGCTCTTAAGGGACCTTAATCACCACGCCTGGCTATCTGGCGGTAGCGTGCCCTGCGACCCGAAATTCCCGACGAAATACCACGACGTTGTCGAAATGGGCTGCCTTAACACTCACCTGTCGAGGCGGCGGGGCGTCGTACGAAACAGCACCTGAATCATCCGTGAAACTGAATAGACTCGCCCAAACAAAATCGCCCTCGAGAATGGATAACCAGCTACAGATTATGGGCTGGTTACGCTACGTGTCCGGCACAATGTAGCTTTTTTCCAAGAAATACCTCTATTTTATTATGAGGCGGCTCCTTACCAGCCGCTGGTGTCTGTCGCTGCCTGCGGACTGTAAGTTGACCACCGGTCTCCCTTACCGACGTCCAGACACTCGCTACCAACACGGAGTCCACCGCTGACTAAAGTCAGCCAGGTGATTGCGAGAGCGATGAGCCTGGTGGGTATTAGCTCCAGTATCGTTCAGTATAAGCTGCGTCCAGACGTGTGAGGGAGCAGCGATACCTCTTTCCTCCGCCGTCTCATAAATATTGTTTTCAACAATGTGTCGCTAGAGACAGCCGCTGCCGCAGCGCAGCTGAGCGGCTCCTTCACAGAACGGACCGTCGTGCCACCGGAATTTTGCTGTCGCAGCAGCTCACCGGGCCTGCGCTGTGAATGCGCGCGAATTTATTGACATTTACTATCAGTACTTGTACCCGTATTATATGGGTACATGTACCTGTACTTGTTGCGGCGGCATCATCATCATCATCCGCTATCGCGGCACCAATCCTACTAACGGAACGGCATTCACGAGTACCGCCACGACGAAAAGCAGGGCCACGGCCCATACAAGCGGGATACGCCTCGGATTCAACATCGTGGAACGGGCGCGGGTACGGGTAGGTGTTGGTGAGAGATTGTGTGCGGGCGCGATGACTGCGCAGAAACGGCCGTAAGATAATAAGCCCGATATACAAAGCCCGCATGTACTGCGGTCCGAGCCGTGTACCAACGGCATTTAGTGGAATACCAGAAAGCGCTACGACGGGCCCGTATGGCCCTGGACGGAACCGACTTCGGAATGGTGGAGGACGCGGACGCGGCTTTGGCCGCTCTTCAACGGCTGCATCCCCCGCCCGGTACTCCCCACCCAGATTGTGATCTCCCCGATCCCCTACCCCCCCCCCCCCGGCGCGCCCACCCCTCACGTATCTAGATGATTGTGACCGCCTCGGAATATGGGAGGAGTCTATGCTCCTTGTCTTGAGAAAAGCACCTCGCTTGTCAACCCCCCACGTTGATGGCTCGCGATGGGAACATGTCCGTGACTTGAATGTCCCGGCATGGCGTAAGTGGGTTAACCGCTACTCGGCGGGAAACATTCCCGAGGCTGCGGCGGACTTTTTGGCGAGTGCGACCGGGTGGGCTCTTCACAAGCAAGCCGGGGTCGACCGCGACGCCACTCGACTTCGGGGTGAAGCTCCTAAAGTTTGCCCGCTTGCTGCTGGCAGCGTCATGTCGCGGTTAGCTCATTGTCACGCCATAGTGCGGATAGCGATTGTTGCGGCCGACCACCTGGGCCCTTTCCAAAGATCGGTCTTCACCAAAGCTGGTATCGAGCGAGTCATTCATACCACTCGCATTAGCCTACAAGATATTCCTGATTGCAACCCTCTAAGGTTGGATATGGAGAACGCCTTGAACACCATTTCCCGCCGGAGTTTCCTTGCGGAGTTGTACAAGAACCATGACTTGCATCCCATTATCCCGTTGGTTGAGATGATATATTCACGGGACTCCACGGTGTATTATTTCGACCCCAATGATGCTTCGCTCCTGCACGGCACGGTTCAGTCCCGTACGGGTGTCCGACAAGGAGATCCTTTCGGCCCGCTTTTGTTCAACTTGGCGATCAGCAACCCCCTCCGGAATATTGGAGAACGGTGCAAAGATTCAACGGCGATCCAAGCCTTTTCTGACAATGGAAAGTATTTGATCAAAACGCCTTTCGTCCCGACTGTGATTACGGTGGCTACGGAGGAACTGGGGAAAGTTTGCTCGAATGTTCAACCAATCAAATCTTCGTGCATGGTACCTCCGGATACGGCCCCTGAACTTGTCGAGGTGATACGGGCGATGGTCCCCGTTGTTACGGGTACTAGAAGCCTTGGAGCCTCTTGGGCGATGGACTTCTCGATGGCATACGGCCCTCAAGCATCTCATAATGAGAATTATGTTAATTCTTGGCTACAAGACACCGTTGAGGCTCATCAACTCCTCTTGGACAAGATCGTTTGCTTTGCTATGTCGGACACACGCCGATTTCCGCTTGATGATCACGTGTGCGGTACGCCACTATGGGTTCTTGCTCCGCACCCTCCCCCAGATATCTGCCGACCGTACCTTGCTACTGCAGATAGGGCCGTTCGTGCATCAGTTTACCGAATATTGGGCGTTTCTCTGGACGCACAAACACTCGATCAACTAAATTGTGCTAAACGACAGCTTTCCCTCCCTGCGGAGTTTGGGGGGCTTAATGTACCGTCCCTCGAGCTCGACGCCGAACCTCCTCACTATGCTTCATTCACTGCGACCCTCGCCAACCTGATTACTGATTACGAGTCCGAGTTGCTAGGTCCTTTGTACGGTCTCATCTGACATGAACTATTGAATGTTGGCACTTCTACTTTATCGTGGGCGGTCCAATTGCGCAATTCGTATGATTCGATCTTCACAATGGGTGGGTTGTCGGAATCGGGTCTCGCGGTGTTGACTAGCACACTTAACCAAAACCTTTCCGATTATGCCGGGCCCGATGTCGAGTTGGTGGTATCTACGGTCAACAATGCGGTGGCACCCGCTACCCAACTGACTTGCCTACAACTTCCGACTCCCGATGCTCTCACTCGCTAGCGAGATTCTAGGGGCCACATTCAGCGGGGCATTTCGCTTATTCTTCGTGCCCGGGCCTACCTTGACCTCTTGGCGTTTTTGGAGACCTTCCCCATCGGACTATGTGAGGGTGATTTCGGGTACGGGTCGCGGGGCTTTAGTTCTCCTTTTCGCTTCACATGAGTCCAATTTCAAGGTGCCATCCGATTCCTATATGGTAGCAGCCCACCGGGTACTTAGCTTGACCGCAGAGCGCGCCTCTCATGTTCGAAAGTGCCCTCGGTGCAATGAGGCTCCTTCAAAGTCTTGCGGGTATGGATCTTCGTCGACGGTATCGGGCATCTTTATGTCGGGTGAGCGCTCAATAACCGCTATGCTCATGGACCATATCCCTCGGTGCCCGTGCTCTTGGTATATCATTCAACTCCACGACCGTATTGTCCACGTGCTTGAAGAGTTCATGCTTGAAGCGGGGGCTACTAAGGGCCGGGACTTGCGGTTGGAGGTCCGCCGTATTCTGTCGGGAGCTTCTCGAGATCGCCCTAGGGATGTGGCTTGGTTGTTGAATACCAGGAAGCGCGCGGAACACGGCTCGTGATATTTTCGTCCCGCGAGCCGTGCACCGGCCAAGCCGTGTTCCAACGCGAGCCGTGTACCTTTTCCTAGTTGGAATACAGGTACCGGCTTAAGGATTACATGATGATTTTTCCCTCTTTTATTCTTCTTTTTACTTGGTGGCTTATTATGCTGCTTTTCCTCGTAAGAAATTTTACTAATCTTACTACATAAATGGTCATATTGAAATTATAGAGGTTTAAATTACATTAGGGGCGAGAATAGTCGGGCGTTGCCACGACGTTATAAATTCTAACCGCTAGATTACGCATGTCACAATGGTAAAAACACAGACATGGGCTACCCCTATATGACGCGCCGACACATAAAGGTCGTCCACCTTCTCCCTTTGCGCGAGCACAGCTCACGCAACGGCATCTAGACTGTAGCGGTATAGCAAGGTGAAAGATCTCTAATGGCACACGGTGTAGCTACTATCCAAACACTTCACACGGTAACTATGGTAGACAATATACCATAACACATGTAGCCAACATGGGACAACGGAGACATCAGAGCGCCACCATTTGCGGCGCAGTTTGAAAACTTGTATAATCTTGTTAACCATCTACTCTTGAAGGTGGACGGCGACTAGACGAGACCACCGGCCCCTACCAAGCAGCATAACATTCCGTTAGTACATGCCGACGAAGTATTTGAGAGTGGGAGCGTGGACGAGTTCGCCGCGCCTATATCTGCTAATTCGACCAAGACCGCGTACATCGACCCGCGCGATTCGATCGACTTACTCACACGAGCGTTCAACGATATTTTACCGCGTGTCAACGCATCTATACCGTGCCTGTGGACGCCTCGACACGAATAGACGGACATGTTCCTAACAAAACAAAAATGAGTTTCCTCCAGCGACGAATATCGACACCTAGCGTGCTATGGCGTTTACTCTGCGGCCGTGGACGCGACGCTCGAAACATCTCTGGCAACGAATCGGTCGACAAGCGCTACCGCAGCAAAAAGAGCGCACGCGTGGGATATCAACGACGCGGCCGTTCGGACACACAAGGCTGTCACGCAAGCCGTCGAGTCACGACATACCTATATTCGCCGCTTCAAAGGCAAAAAGGCCCTTACGGGAGAGGAGCGAGTCGCCAAACGCCTCGTCCACTCCCGCTTCCTCGACACACACGCTGCCGACCGCAGCACCAACGGCGTCGATGGACTCCTCGCAGCCCTGGAAGACAAACGAATCGAAGTTAGTCTCCACGCGGCCGCAAAAGCTCAAGCCGTTCAAACCTTTAAGCAGCTTACTCATGGCATGGGCGACGGAGGCAACCCCGACAGACCTGCCGCCAGGCCGGACAAGAACCTTACGGACAAGAACCTCAAGGACAAGGAAAAGCGCGAGAAGCGCGAGAAGGACAAGACACACCAACACAAGAAGCCCGAGCCCGAGGCAGAGGGCTGATGGTGTGCACCGCCGAGCCGATTCTTACAACCAAGCCTCCGACTACATGCGACATCGCGTGCGGCGGAGCTCGCGCGAGTGGGAGAAAATCGGCGCGAGCGTGCAAGTCCTACACTGGATCCGAGAGGGAGTATCGATACCGTTCAAAAACAACCCCCCCCCCCCCCCCCCACAATTCAACCAAGGAGTATCGTTACTCGACGCTATCCCTGCCCAACTAGAATTCGTAAACCGCGAGTTAGCGCGATTTGTACAAGCCGGCGCTTGGGAGCCTTCGACATGTATCGACAACGTTTCCAGACTCTTCCTAGTGCCAAAACCGAGCGTCAACCAATGGCGGCTAATCTGCCACCTCCGCCCACTCAACAAGTATTGCGTGCGAAAACGACTCAATTGAAATTGAAATTGAAATTGAAATTGTTTACAACATGTACCGTATGATCCGGTTTTACACCAAAAGCCGTATGCGCCGGCTGCTGTCTCAGGGCCCTCCCAACTATGCCATACAGGGAACTTACAAGTCATGGCTAGACCGTTAGCCACCTAAATCCAACCTCTCCAGGGATTTTCGGGGGTTTTACTCCCCCCCGGGGAGTTGTGTACGACGAGGCGAGGGCGGCGTGCGTTTAGGTGCGTGCGAAGGGGCAATGTGCAGAGGCGCGGCGGGAGGTCGTGCGGGATTTGATGCGGTATATGAGTAGGAGATGATGTAGCCATTGGACAGTATGCGTGTGGAGTTGTGCAAGTATGCGAGACGTGTCGAGGCGTGCTTTGGAGATGAGTTTATCAAGAGGGTCGGTGCGGGCGGTGAGTAGGGAGGTGAGACTCGTGATGGTGGAGGAGTGCGGTGTACCTGTGCGGCTCATGACGATGGGAAGGATGCCTACCACTGTGCCTGGCCAGTGGCTGCGGATGGCGTTTGCAAGGGGAGTGTATTTGGCACGTATGAGGTGAGCTGTGTGGGAGAGGTTATTGTCCGTGCAATACTTCCATTCCCCTATCTGAATCTTTTTTATGGATGCGTAACGGCAGCGACCATTTGTGTGACCGACGAATCGAGGTTCGAGGAGGCGGATAAAGTCGGGTTTGTGCGCGGGGGGTCGTAGCGCGGGGGGGGGAATCTCAGGTGGGAGGACGGCGGGACACGAGGTTAGGGAGTCGGGCGAGAGACCTTCGTCAGCAGCAACAAGGCGGGTGGGCATGTGGGTGGGGTGAAGCGGGTGACAGTCAAGAGGAGTCTGGGGAGGAGTGGGGAAAGCAAATAATTTTACGGGTTTGTTACCGAAGTATGCAGTGATATTTTCCGAGCGTCCTCCGTTGTGGCGTTCCAGGAGGGAGAGTAGGAGTTGTAGCGCGCTGTTGTGTCGGTCTTGTCTTATGCCAGACATGGTGGGGCAGTTACCGGCAATGTGGCCGTTGCTAGTGAATTGGCCACATAGGGGGCAGCGCAGGGTGGGGTTGTGAGTAAGAAGGCGGGTGTTGTGGACGCCCCACATGAATTCTTGCTTGCGGGTGAACTGAATATTTGTGAGGGTTGAGTGTTTTTTGTGGAAAGAGAAGTCGGCTCCGTCCTCCGCGGCGCGGGCGAGGAGGGCTCCGTGCTTGGTTGTTTGCGATAGGGGTGTGTGTGTGTATTTGGTGTTGTAGGTGTGTGCGTCAGTTTTGAGGTTGGTGTATTTGTAGGGTATGGGCTCCCCTAGGGTTTGTGGAATGAGGGTGTATGGCCAGGTCCAGTGGCCTATCGTGACCTCTGAACCTGTGGTGTCGGGTGGGTGTCCATCCGCGACTTGGTTAGCGAGTGCGTCTGCGAGGTCGTTACCTAGGGAGTGGTTGTGTGCTTTAATTTTGCCGAGGTGTGTGCGGATGCATGCTTCGCAGCGGGTTTTGAGGGTGTGTGATATGGAGTGGAGCGTGTCACGGTGAATGTTGTGTCTGTAAGCGGTAGGGCAGTTTAAGTATCCTTGTAGGAGGCGGAGGGAGCACGCACTGTCTGTAAGGAGGTGGGTGCGGCCGAGTTGGAGCCCTATATCTATGCCAGCAAGTTCAGCTCGATTTATTGTGTGCGAGGGAGGGGTAGAGGTTACCAAGATTTTCATTCGGGTGTCCGAGGTGGGGTGTGTGGCTGCTGCTCCGAGGGGGGATGAGCCTCCTTTTTTCGAGCCGTCTATGTAGACAAAGTCCTGCCAGTTCCAAGCAGAAATTCCTCTGGTGGGGGGGGGTATGTTAGTTGCATGCGTTCCATGTGGGGATATGTGATGGGGTGAGTTAGGTTTGGGGGGAGGTGGTATATGCCTGCCGAGTGGGGTGAGTAGGTGTCGAAGAGGTGAGGGGGAGGGATGATGATGGCGGGGATGGGGAGGTGAGTGTCGTAGATAGATTCGAGAGCGTTGTGGAGTGCGGTCATGGCAATGTGTGGTGGGAGGGTGGAGAGTGCGAGGGGGTTTGCTACGAGGTAGATGTCTACCATCCATCGTGTGCCGAAAGAGGTGGAAGTGGGGTTGCCAGTGTGTTGGTCGGGGGGTAGGAAGGTGTTTGCGTCATTGGTAAGGGTGTAGAGGTGGTGGGTGTATGGAAAGTTGATGTATTTGGAGTAGCGGTAGGGTGTGTGTTCCCATCGGGGGAGGATGAGGATGGTTGCGCTGGGTGTGTGGGGCTGTGAGGTGTGCGCTGGTGATTGCGTGTTCTATGGCGCGGCGCATGCATTCGTGGTCGTATTCGGGGTTGGCGATGTTGGTGCCTTGCCATGTGTGTGGGGCATTGTTGCCATTAGATGAGAAGACTTTGTCTTCGGGGTAGAGTGAGTGATATGTGGTGGAGTGGAGGGATTTATTGAGGGGGTCGGAGTAGAGTTATGTATGGATGCGGAATGTGTGGCGGAGAGCCGTGAGGAGGGAGGCGTGCGTTTTGGGGGGAGAGAAGTCACAGTAGGCTTGCTTATATGTGTGAGGGTCGGTGATGTGTGTGGCTTTGTCCCGGAGTGAGGCGAGGAGGGCGTTGTCTTGGGTGGTGAAGTGGGCGCGGAGTGTGGAGGCGATAGGATTAGTGAGGGAGAGTGGAGGGATGTTGTGGAATAGGGTGCCCGCATCGCGCTGAGCTTTGACTAAGCATTTGAGTGTGGGTGGGGTGTAACAGGTTGACATGATGGATTCAGTGGGCCAGTGGGAGTACGTGGTGGATAAGGTGCGGATGTGTGCGGATATTGGTAACTAGTCACGTTTCTTAACTACTGTTTTTTGAAAGTCTCGTTTGTTTTGTAAAAAAATATATTGAGTTTTTGTATTAGCCCCTCGATGCATCGTTAAAACGATTGCCCCTATCATTGCTACGAGAAGAATAATACTAGCTAATAAAAAGTTATGAAAGAAGCAAGTATAGGCTAAAATAAGATTCCAGCTAATATTACATAACCTATTGTGGGTGCTTCTACATGAGCTTCTATATCCTGAGTTGTTCATGATTTTATGGAGGTGGCAGACTGTGAGTTGTGCGGCGTGGGCTTTGAGGGAGGGGAGGCCATAGCCGAGGTCGGAGGTAGGGTGGTGGAGGGCAGTGCGGGGAGGGTTGCGTAGCGAGGAGACGGCGGAGCGGAGTGCGCGGCAGATTTGCCCTTCGAGAGTGTCGAGTTGGGAGTCGGTGAAGAGGCCGAGCTGGAGGGTGAAGTGTTTGCCGATGAGGAGTCCACGGATGACCCTGCTTCTGCGGGATTGTGTTAGTGGGGAGGTGGAAAGGGCGGTGATGAGGGATGCTGTGGTACGTTTTAGTTCGTGCCAGTGTTTGGTGAAGGTGAGGGAGGTGTTAAGCTCAACCCCGAGGACTCGGTATGTGTCCGAGGGGCCAATGGAGGGGATGGGGGCCGGGGTGGAGTTGATGGTGATGAATTGACTTTGTAGGCGGGATGCGAGGAGGGCAGTGTTGGCCAGGGTGAGGGCGTTGCCTGTGCGCCAGAGGGCGCCGGTGATGCAGCATTTGCGGATGTTGACGGTCATGCCCGTGTAGGCGCTGAAGAGGGAAAGCTTCCGGAGCTGGATGACCATGTTGGGGGTCGAGCCCGTGGCGAGGCTGAGGTCGTCAGCGAAGCCGTGTCATGGGTATGTGGCTGTGGGTTCTGTGGGGTCGACGTTAGTGGCGGGGGGGCCTTGGCGGTAGCCCCGGCTTCCCACTGTGAGCCATCGAAGGAAGGGTTCAAGGAAGAGGGTGAATAGAAATGGGGAGAGGGTGTCTCCCTGTAGGGTTCCGCGATTTATGTCGATGGAAGGAGTGGGGCCATGTGGTGTAATATAGGCTGCGGTTGAGATCCCGTAGAGGTGCTGGCAGGTGTCGACAAAGGTGGGGGGCACACCGAGTTGCCGCATGTGTTTGAACATGATGCGGTGGTCCGCGGCGTTGAAGGCGCCTTTGAAATCCGCGTACATGACGTAGATGTCTTTGTTGTGGAGTACAAGAAAAAACAGTTGAGGCCACCAAGCAAAAAGAAGAGAAGAGGAAAAAACCTACGCCCGAGGAACAGGAAGGCATGCCACATCATCGGCAATGATCTCTTGAAAAGCGTCGCGGAGATAGGAACCCAGAGTGCCATGAAGAGCAGCAGAAAGACGTTGCATGAATTCACGTCGCACATCCCCCTAAAACGCCGAAACGGAACATAAGTAGATCGACGAACAAAATGCTGCTCTATTCACTTTTCACATTCCCTCAACGTCCTCTAACTATCGCTACGAGCCATCCCGCGCACGCGCCAACATGCATCGCAAGGGGGCTGACGCCCCCTTCCCGACCGTCCTCCGATAATAGTGCGTGCTACTACTCACTTCTCATAATTCCCTCAACATCATGAAACTATCGTTACGAGCCTTCCCGCGCTCCGATAATAGTTTGTGTTTGTGTGTGTGAAATCAGCGGAAAGGCATTGCTCAAGCACAACTACTGGCTACTCGAAATATAATAATGAGGGTCATCATACAGAGCGAATACAAAGCGAAAAACCACGCGTGCCGCGTGGTCACTTTTGTACGTACTCATGTCGTACTAGTACAGTCTCCAATGTGTCGAATTTTGCGTCCTATACGACAAAGTGGGCACGGCGGCACGAACACGCGTGGTCGCCTATGATGTTTGCCTGATCTACACTCCTCCACAAAAGTTCGGACATGCATTATGTTAAGCATAAGCTAGTCAAGAACACGCTCCCCTCTCCCCACGTCAAGCACGACGATACCCGAGTACCACCCCATTGTAGAAGAGCGGAGAAGCAAGCAGTAAGCCGCCATCCGGGGTGGTTAGACCTCAGCTTAAAGCGAATGTTGTCGCTAGAGTTTGTCGAATTAAGCCCATAAATTCCCGGGAATTTGTCTTAACTAGACATGTCATTCTGAGCGCCACGCTTGGGCATTGCTCAAGCGCTCATACCAAACTGCGTATTACTCTGTGCTCCACATAACCGTATTTTTGGGGGGTTTTGGAGGGGGTTTGGAGGTGTGGGCGCCGTGTTCAATGCGCGAGGTTTTGTTTGCTGGTATGTGAATAGAGCACGGAAGTTCACGCCGCTGGCACAGGTGATATTTTGGAAAGCAAGCGAGCAAAAACGCACATGGCGGAGGTTTGGATAAACACTGCACGTTGTAAACATGCGAGGGCGACTGGCTTAGGGGAGGGGCGAGGTTTAACTTGGCTGGTAGGGACGCATCACGTTGACGGTGGTGTTTGGAATGCTTGGGTATGTGCTTGTGCCAACCACACCCACCCCACGTGTGGCAGGCGTCGGGACTTAGGCTCGAAGGTCAATAAGAATGAAGAATTGGTAAACATATATCGACAATAAACCCCGCACAAATAGTCTTAGGAGGTGAGCCGACATCGATGGGTGTTGCTTGGCACTGCGGCTCAGCTTTGCCGGAATAATTTTTAAATCAAAACAATCCATAACAAGTCGATTTGTGGGTGTTTGAGCTATTGAGTAGGTGCGTTCGACGCGCCTTGAGAAGACGCGTCCAGCGGTACCTGGTTTTAAAATGTTTTGACCATATATGAGTAAGCTATGATCGCTTGAACATTGTGGCCGAAAGCGGCTTGCCCTTGGGTTGTGCGCATATCGGTGGTTAGTCTACATACGCGATTTCATGCGTTTCCCCCACAGCGGCCCGCCTAACACCTCCTCCCTCCGTCACCTATACATTGTATTTGCGCGACCGTCGCATCAGCGTTCATATTGCGGCGTTGTGCGCCCGATACTCTTTTCGTCTAACCAGAACGGCGAGTGTTTGAAAGAGCGTGCCGCACGGGTGCGGGCGCGATAACCCCAAGTACACATGCCCGGCAGTGTTCGAACTCGCCCCTCGCAGTTGTCGGCGCACTCCATTTTGCGCGCAAAAGCATTGCCTGGAATTTCAGGAAATTTGTCAATAAAATCGACGCATGTTTACATTATTTACTTGCGAAGGTGCGAAATCTTGTGCGGACTTTTGTGGAGGAGTGTAAGAGCGCAACTACCGCTAGCGACTAGCAAGTATGCGATGATGGCTCGGAGGAACGCGATGGCGAAAGAATCCTACCACTATCGCTAGCATTTTAGTAGCGCCACCGTTGACCATATATACCCGCACCTTGTCTTGCTTCGCGCGCACCGGTCAATTCAACGACGGGAGCGCGCCATCCCACCCGCACTTACATGCTCTACTACATGACTTTCAACAAGCGACAACCTAATAATTATTCACCAAGTAACTACCCATGCATCCCCTAGTAGCACACATTATGACATTTTCTCATTATTTTCCGTCAACCTACGCAAGACTCCAAAAAATTGCGTCGGGAGTAGGCGCCGGCCGGTGGCCCGCACCGTAGCGGCTGGCGCCGCCGCGCGGGCAACCGATCACTACCGTCCGTCCCCAAATCGGCGACCGACGGGTGAAAGAGGGGAAGCTACTCATAGCTCTTACATTTTAAAGTTTATTTTGTGGTGATTTTTAAGGAATATTGGTGGTTGTGGCGGTGAGGCATGGGGTTGGGTGACCAAGGTTTCACTACATCCCGGGCCACAGGACCACGCTGGGGCACGCAAGACCACGCGTGCCTGTCGCACGGCCTCTCCGTGCCCGTGACAGCTCGTTCCGTAGAGTATAGTCACGCAAGGCCCGCGTGGTCGCATGGCGTACTTCTACGAGTAATTTGTAGCATTACGTACAAAACCGTACGTACAGCAGGACCACGCGGCTTGTGTGCCTTTATTTATTTCGCTCTGTATGTTAGGTTATTTCCTCTTTTCTTCTTTTTGCTTGCTGGTCTCCGCTGCTTTTTCTTGTAAGAAATGTGTTCGCTCTGTACTGGACGGGGGCTGTAATGAAGCGAGTATGTATCGATAGGTACGGGTAACTGTATGTGCCTGCTGTTTCCTGTTTTAAAATTGTACCTACATAGAGATACGGGTCGTAGCTCGATCAGAAAAAAATCTTACACAAGGAGAAACAGCGGTGACCACCAAGCAAAAAGAAGAAAAGAGGAATCCACTACATTTTTGTGTACAAGAAGAACCAGATGAGCACGGACAGGGAAAGTGGGAGGGGAAACAAGAGGGCAAGAGTGACGAGAGGATCACGGAATCCAGAGCACAGCAAAAGGAAAGCACTGCATTGTGCACAAACCTAGAAGATTAAACTAAGGAAACTCTTAGGCCACGCCGAGAATGCATCACGTGGAGGCGAGAAGCGGCGCCTCACGCGCCGCTCGAGGAAGCTCGGGGACGCTTGCGGCCCATTGCGCGGGAATCCACTACACCAGGAATATTTCTGCTTTATATATATTGTTTCGATGATGAATAGTGCGCATCGAAAACTAGTACATTACTGTACGTCGTTCAAACTCAACAAGATATACTGAACATATGCTCATGTGCACTCAGAAGATATCCGATCGAGAATGCCTTGTATAACCGCATTTCTTTTTTGTACAGATATGCGTGTATTAAATAATCTTGTATGAGGGAAGCGTAATGTTCTCTCGAGAACACCTGATAAAATTGGAACGATACAGAGAAGATTAGCATGGCCCCTGCGCAAGGATGACACGCATACTGACGAGAAATGGTCCAATCTGTTTTTATTTCATCTGTGCTTTTAATTTTCATATTTTCTGTGCGGGTACCTCCACGTCATTCTGATGTACTGAAATTTCCGTACGCGTTATGTAGTATTCCGCCATTCTATAATATTCTTACAAACAAAAGCAGTTGAGACCACAAAGCAAAAAGAAGTAACGAGAAAAAATCCTAGACCCGAGGAACAAGAAGGCATGCCACAGCATCAGCACTGTCCTCATGCAAAGCGTCGCGAATAGGAACTCAAAGCACAATTTATATTGGCCCGAATATTCTATCCTACTACATTAATTTGCTAAAATCTGTGTGTGTGTGTGTGTGTGTCTGTCTGTCTGTCGGTGTGTCCCCTTATCATCAGCTCGATTGGATTTTATTACTACAAATGCGATATTTGTTATTTGGAAAAAACACCGACATAGGCTTCGACCCCCATCCTCGTCGGTCGGAGGACCTCGTCATCGGAGGACCTCGTCGGAGCTCAGGCAGGTTGCCCCCGCCTGCTCCTCACCCTCCCTCCCTCCTCCCTGTTCGTAGCGGGGAGGCTGGGGAGGGGGTGGCTCTACGTGTTTTGTAGCGATCAACGCTGCTCCCGGGGCCTCGTTATGGCCGACGACCGGGCCATTGACCGGCCTTCGCGTCTTGCTCCCGGGCCGTCCCGACTGGCTTCCCCTTCTCCTCTTCCCCCTTTCGCCCGGTCCTCCGCGTCTCGACCTCCCCGTCGCGATTATGCTGCTCGTCGGGCCCGTGCTACGGTCCGTGCGTCGTCTGCTGTCCCCCCCCCCCCCGCATCCCTTGTCGGTACCTCCGCATCGGGGCGCCGCGCTACTCCTCTTCACAATGCGCGACGCCCTCTTCGCTCTGCTTTGTCTCTGCCCCCCCTCGGTGGCTCTTGGGCATCTGTCGTGCGCGCCACTTGCGCCGTCCGTCGCCCGCTTACGAGTCGGTCGGAAAAACCTGCTCCTCTGCGGCGAGCTGCTAGGGCTACCGCTGGTGGGCGGCGGGCTGCCCCTGCCGCCGGTGGTTCGAGGGAGGCTGCCGATGCCTTTCAGCGTAGAGCTGCTGCCGCTGTTGCTGCAGCAGCCGCCTGCCATAGAGACGATGTTAGTGTTGGTACCGACGTTGCTGCTGCTGCTGGTGCTGCTGTTGGGGCTGGTCGGCGCACAGCTGCTGTTGCTGCTGCTGATGTAGCCGGCGGAAGTAGAGACATTGGTAGTGTTGGTTCCGCCGTTGCTGCTACTGCTGCTGTTGCTGGTGCTGGTCGGCGCACGGCTGCTGCTGCTGTTGCTGCAGCAGCTGCCGGACATAGAGACACTTGTAGTGCTGGTGCCGCTGTTGTTGTGCTGCTGCTGCTGCGGAGAGTGGTGCTGGTCGGCGCACGGCTGCTGCTGCTCTTGCTGCAGCAGCCGGCGAACGTAGAGACACTGGTAGTGTTGGTTCCGCCGTTGCTGTTGCTGCTGCTGATGGAGGTGGTGCTGGTCGGCGCACGGCTACTGCTGCTGTTGCTTCAGCAGCTGCCGGACATAGAGACACTGGTAGTGCTGGTGCCGCCGTTGCTGCTGCTGCTGCTGCTGCTGAGGGTGGTGCTGGTCGGCGCACAGCTGCTGCTGATGTTGCTGCTGCTGGTGGTGGTGCTAGTCGGCGCACGGCTGCTGCTGCTGGTTCCGCCGTTGCTGCTGCTGCTGCTGCTGCTGCTGAGGGTGGTGCTGGTCGGCGCACGGCTGCTGCTGCTGTTGCTGCAGCAGCCGGCGGACGTAGACACACTGGTAGTGCTGGTGCCGCTATTGCTGTTGCTGCTCCTGCTGTTGGTGGTGGTGCTGGTCGACGTACGGCTGCTGCTGCTGTTGCTGCTGCAGCTGCCGGACATAGCGACACTTGTAGTGCTGGTGCCGCCGTTGCTGTTGCTGCTGCTGCTGGTGCTGCTGTTGGGGCTGGACGGCGCACAGCTGCTGCTGCTGCTGCTGCAGCAGCCGGCGGACGTCGAGATACTGGTCGGGTTGGTGCTGCTGTTGTTGTTGCTGGTGCTGGTGCTGGTGCCGTTCGGCGCACAGATGCTGCTGTTGTTGCTGCAGCAACCGGCGGACGTGGAGACATTGGTAGTGCTGGTGCCGCCGTTGCTGGTGGTGGTGCTGCTGGTCGGCGCATGGCTGCTGCTGCTGTTGTTGCATCAGCCGGCGGACGTCGAGATACTGGTCGTGTTGGTGCCGCCGTCGCTATTGCTGGTGGTGGTGTTGCTGGTGCCGGTCGGCGCACAACTGCTGCTGCTGCAGCAGCCGGCGGACGTCGAGATAATGGTCGTGCTGGTGCCGCCGTTGCTCCTGCTGCTTCTGCTGCGGCTGTTGGTCGGCGGTCGACTGTTGCTGGTGAGAATGGCGTGTGCAAAGCCGCATCTAGGGGTGTTGGTGTTACTGGTGTTGCTACGGAGGGTGCAGCTGCTCATGCTGCTACACGTGGTGGTGCTGGTTGGAGTGCGGAGAGTGCCGTTCCTACTGGAGATCAGCGCGCTGCTGCTGATGTGCGGAGGGCTACAACTTGGGGTGTTGTTACTGCTGCTACTGCTGCCGGTAGTGAAGGTACTACATGTGGTGGTCCTAATGGGCAAAGAGCTGGCTATGTTGCTGCCGGAGACCCCTTGGCACCTGTTGGTGGTGGTTGGCGCTCAGCCGTTGCTACCAGTGTCCATGAGCAGAGGACTGCGGCGAGTGGTGCTGCATCTGTTGCAACTGCTACATCTATGGGACTTGCGGCTGCCGGAGCTCGCTCGCGCCGGGCTGCTAGTGTTGGTGATGGTGCTTGTGGGCGCAGACATGTGGCTGGTGGCAGGGCCGCTGGTGGTGCTTCTGCACCTGCCTGTGCTGACCCGCGCCCGGTTGCTGCGGCATGGGCTGTTGGACAGAGAGATCCAGCAGGTGATGGCGTTGCTAGTGGTGCTCCCGCAAGTGCCGGTCAGCGACTCGCCGATGCTGCCACAGCCCGTGGGCAAAGGATTGACAGCGGTGCCGGTTCTGCAGCTACTGGTGCCAATGGGCAGAGTGCTTCTGCTGCCGGGCGGAGGGCTGGAGCTGGTTGGCGGCGAGATGATGCTGTTGGAAGCTGGCGAGATGCGGTTGCTGCAGTTGGTGCCCATGCTGGAGCTTCAGGGTCGGAACCGGGCCTAAGTGCATCGGGTGTTCTATCCCCGTCGCGGGGGGAATGTTACACTTGCGCTCCGTGTGGCATACGGTTTGCTGGGCGTAAATGGCGCTCTAATTTCGCCAGACACACGAACATGTTCATAATTGGCAATGGCCCCTCTACTTCCGCACACCGTCGCCAAGCTCGCCACCTTGCGACCTCCTCTCCGGCCTTGTTTTCCCTTTGTGCCTCGGGCGACCACCTTCTATCTGCCACCCAAGCTCGCCCTCTTACCGCTCCATGCCTACACTGTGTGGCTGCTCCCGTTTCTCCAATGCTGCCCCACGACTATGTTGGCAGCTCCCGGCCGCCGCTCATTGGATCACGCCCCCTCCGAATGGCTGTCACCCCTCCCCCCCCTGCTTGGGGTGGCCTCCCCCCCTTGGCTCCACTCCCTTCCCCACCCCGGGCCGAACCGGAGCTTACCCCCCTCACTCCCCCCCCTACACATGATGGACCCCCGATACCTCATGGACAACCTTTTATGCCCTCATCTGCAGCTGCACTCCGCCGAGAGGCTGCTCTCCGATCCCCCCCTCGGGCCGCTACTCCTGCCTCATGGTGCTCCGACAACGACCCGGTCGCTTGTCTACTTGAGTTCAGACCTGTCACTGCGGCCCGAGGGGTTTGTGCGACAGCGAGAGACGACCTACGTTCTGCCCTACAAGACACCCTCGAATATGCGACCTCCCTTCCCTCAACGGACTCTCGGGCTGCTGGAGCTTTTTTGGCAATTCACCTCTTTGGCGGCCTCCTCCTCCGACCGTTCCCGGCGGCGACCGGTGCTCGCATCCGCTCCCTGGTTCAACGTCGAGTCCGTCTCTGGTTCTCTACGTCCGGAGAGGACGGACTCACGGGCATTGACACCCTTCTACGTGATATTCGAGATGGAGGTGAGCTTGCACGTGCGTGCCCGGGAGCTTCTGCGCCTAGACGCCCCGGCGGTCGGGGCCGGGGTGGGGGGGGCTCTCGCCGTCGCCGGGCCCAGAACACTCAACGAGAGCAGCACCACCCACCGACTCGCCTTTCTGAAAGTGACCTCCGACGCCGTGCTGCCTTCCGTCGGGCCCGTGAGCTAGTGGAAGTTGGCCAGTTGCGACGGGCCCGGATGGCCCTAGACGGAGCCGACTTCGGAATGGTGGAGGACGCGGACGCGGCTTTGGCCGCTCTTCAGCGGTTGCATCCTCCTCCCGGTACTCCCCATCCAGACTGTGATCTCCCCGACCCTCTGCCCCCCCCGGCGCGCCCACCCCTCACGTATTTAGATGACAGTGATAGCCTCAAAATATGGGAGGAGTCTATGCTCCTTGTCTTGAGAAAAGCACCTCGCTTGTCAGCCCCCCACGTTGATGGCTGGCGATGGGAACATGTCCGTGACTTGAATGTTCCGGCATGGCGTAAGTGGGTTAACCGCTACTCGGCGGGAAACATTCCCGAGGCTGCGGCGGACTTTCTGGCGAGTGCGACCGGGTGGGCTCTTCACAAGCAAACTGGGGTTGACCGCGACGCCACTCGCCTTCGAGGTGAGGCTCCTAAAGTCCGGCCGTTGGCTGCTGGCAGCGTTTTGTCGCGGTTAGCTCATTGTCACGCCATAGCGCGGATAGCGACTGTCGCGGCCGACCACCTTGGCCCTGTACAACGATCGGTTTTCACCAAAGCGGGTATCGAGCGAGCCATTCATACCACTCGCATTGGCCTACAAGCTATTCCTGATTGCAGCCTTCTAAGCTTGGACCTGGAAAACGCCTTCAACACCATCTCCCGCCGGAGTTTCCTTGCGGAGCTGTACAAGAACCCTGACTTGCATCCCATTATCCCGTTGGTTGAGATGATATATTCACGGGACTCCACGGTGTATTACTTCGACCCCAACGATGCTTCGCTCCTACACGGCACGGTTCAATCTCGTACGGGTGTCCGTCAAGGAGATCCTCTTGGCCCGCTTTTGTTCAACCTGGCGATAAGCACCCCCCTCCGGAATATTGGAGAACGGTGCAAGGATTCAGCGGCGATCCAAGCCTTTTCTGATGATGGCAAGTATCTGATCAAAACGCCTTTCGTCCCGACTGTGATTACGGTGGCTACGGAGGAAATGGGGAAAGTCTGCTCGAATGTTCAACCAATCAAATCTTCGTGCATGGTACCTCCGGATACGGCCCTTGAACTTGTCGAGGTGATACGGGCGATGGTCCCCGTTGTTACGGGTACTAGTAACCTTGGAGCCCCTTTGGCGATGGATTTCTCGATGGCAGACGGCCCTCCAGCGTCTCATAACGAGAACTATGTTCACTCTTGGCTGCAAGACACCGTTGAGGCTCATCAACTCCTCTTGGACAAGATTGTATGCTTTGCTATGTCGGACTTCGGAGGGACTCACGCCGCTTTCCGCTTGATGATCACGTGTGCGGTACGCCGCTATGGTTTCTTGCTCCGCACCCTCCCCCCAGATATCTGCCGACCGTACCTTGCTACTGCAGATAGGGCCGTTCGTGCGGCAGTTTATCGAATCTTGGGCGTTTCTTTGGACGCACAAACACTCGATCAACTGAATTGTGCTAAACGACAGCTCTCCCTCCCGGCGGAGTTTGGGGGGCTTAATGTACCGTCCCTCGAGCTCGACGCCGAACCTGCTCACTATGCTTCATTCACTGCGACCCTCGCCAACCTGATTACTGATTACGAGTCCGAGTCGCTAGGTCCTTTGTACGGTCTCATCCGACAGGAACTACTGAATGTTGCCACTTCTACTTTACCGTGGGCGGTCCAATTGCGCAATTCGTACGACTCTATCTCCACTATGGGCGGGTTTTCGGAATCGGAGCTTGTGGTTTTGACTAACACACTGAACCAAAACCTTTCTGATTATGCCGGGCCCGATGTCGAGTTGGTGGTATCTACGGTCAACAATGCGGTGGCACCCGCTACCCAAGTGACTAGCCTACAACTTCCGACTCCCGATGCTCTTACTCGCTTGGGAGATTCTGGGGGCCACATCCAACGGGGCATTTCGCGCATTCTTCGTGCCCGGGCCTACCTTGACCTCTTGGCGTTTTGCAGACCTTCCCCACCGGACTATATGAGGGTGACTTCGGGTACGGGTCGCGGGGCTTTGGCTCTCTTTTTCGCTTCACATGAGTCCAGTTTCAAGGTGCCATCCGATTGCTATATGATGGCAGCCCACCGGGTGCTTGGCTTGACTGCGGAGCGCGCCGCTCATGTTCGAAAATGCCCTCGGTGCAATGAGGCCCCTTCAGAATCTCGCGGGTATGGATCTTCGTCGACGGTATCGGGCATCTTTATGTCGGGTGAGCGCTCAACAGCCGCTATGCTCATGGACCATATCCCCCGGTGCCCGTGCTCTTGGTATATCATTCAACTCCATGACCGCATTGTCCACGTGCTTGAAGAGTTCATGCTTGAAGCGGGGGCTACTAAGGGCCGGGACTTGCGGTTGGAGGTCCGCCGTATTCGGTCGGGAGCTTCACGTGATCGTCCTGGGGATGTGGTTTGGTTGGACTTCATGGCTCCGCACCGCCATCTTGTTGTTGATGTGACGGTTACAAGTGCTCGCACGAACACCAACGTTCCTCGTATAGGTGCTCGCCTTCCACTCCCTGGCAGCCTTGCATTGGGAGCTCAGCAAGGCAAACTTGATGCGGACCTCCGCACTTCCGCTTTGCTTGGCACGCCTTCGGTTCAGTCGGTCCATGACTACTACCCCTTCGCCATGGAGGATGGGGGCCGGTTGGCGCCGATGGCGGCTGAGTTGGTCGATCGCTTGGCTATTTTGGTGGCTGTACGTCGCTTCCCTGGCATGGGGGCCGCTGACTCTCGTTCCTTGCGCTCTGACAGTTATGTCCGTATGCAGCATTTTGTTCGTCGATCTACTTCTCTTCCGTTTCGGCGTTTTTTGGGGGATGTGCGACGAGAATTCATGCAACGTCTTTCTGCTGCTCTTCATGGCACTCTGGGTTCTTATCTCCGCGACGCTTTTCAGGAAGGCAGTGCTGATGCTGTGGCATGCCTTCCTGTTCCTCGGGCTACAAGGTTTGTGTTTATATGATTACAAAAATGCAAATTACGACAGGCCACTCGTATTGGTATAAGGAACGTTTCCGACGCGGCACCAAACCGTTGTGCGCGCGCGCTAACCCTACGGCCACCCCAGCCGCGATTGTGTAGCGCAAAGATAGGTATTGCTCGTGACAACCATCACATCTTCAACTCTATTCAAAACGCAGTTGTTGTCGGTGGTGGATAGTCAATCAGCATTGCGACGGAGGCACGGTGGTCGCTCTTGCCGGATGGGTGTGGTAAGCATGATGGCGCCCGCCGCCGGCGCACCAGCGGCGGCCCCGGAGGGGAGTGCGCTCGGAGGCCCGTCGGCACTCACCCCCACCTCCTCGTGGTGGGCGGTGGTAACCCTATAGCCGTGCCATGCGTGGCACGGTAGGGGCTAGGCGGGGTGAAGTATGTCGGTTGCGATCCGCTGATCTGTAGTTGTCGGGAAGCCTTAGTACGGATGGCTTTTAAAATATCATATGTACACGAGCGTCAAGATCTCCCGTTCGCTTGGGTAGTCAAATATGTTTTTTCGAGTCTAGGTAATCCTTGACTACTCTCATATCCACGGGCGGGACATGTATCTTACTGAGTTTTTTCGCGGCGAAGAGGGTACGGGCGGATTTGAGTTGGCGGCGGGCGCTGGAGCTTGCGGCGGACAGCCGGGAATCAGCGCCATGGCGGGGCGTTCGTTGGCACTCGACCCGCCATGTGAGTCTCGAGTCTCCCAGGGGGGCGAGGTAAGAAGCTTCGTAGGTCGGAGGAGGGTCGCGGCCGGAGGAGCGACACGGTATGACGGCGGAGGTTCACATTATCGACCGCCGCCGGAAGACACGGTACGGAGGATTTTCGGCTCGAATATTTTTACGTACCCGACACCTTCGGGGAACGGCAACTCGATCTGCGAGTTCGACCAGCCCCACCCCTAGTCGGTACCCACATATCGACAATGTTGTCTTAGGAAGAGTACCTAGGGCTATCGCAACATGACTATGCTTACAGAGGCGCCCCCCCGACAACGTAAACCACCGGGGGAGGGTAAGGGCGAGCTCTACACGATCGGATAGGTGTAAGGTGTTGTTTAAGCTGTGTTGGGGCTCACTTATACCTTCTGCCTTTTGCGAGAGCTATCGCTCACGCAAACGGCATCGTGGCTCTTGCTAGCCACGCAAGGTGTTGATCACTTGAGTCTCATGCACGACGCACGAAAACACACTCCTTCAGTTCAAATGGCAGACCGCATGGTATTGCCTACTGACCTCTACCCCGTTGCGCCCGGTGACGCGCCGGAACAGCAGCCATACCAGCTGCAATTGTTGACACGGATTGTTCAGCAGTTAGCAGCCTAGGTCGAAACTCTATCCGTCGCAACCGCATCAACAAAACACACTACTTCAGCCATCCCCACAGCCGACTCCGACAGCGCTGCGGGTGGACGACTCGAGCTCGACGCTCTACCAGCTGAAAGTAAAAACACCCCTCTAGAGTACATCGACCCTAGAGAGTGGTCAGATTTCGCGTCCCGTACGTTCGCGGATTGCCTACCCCCATCTGGCACAACAGTCCCGTGCATGTGGAACCCTCGACACGACGAGGCCGACAAGAGAGGTAACGCTTGTAACGGAGGTAACGCCGGTTACTTCGTAATTTAGCCATGTAATTCAAACCTCTATATTACCAATATGACCAGAAAACAAACGGAGACGGATCGGGGATAGGAGAAAATATGGCGTGGAGGTAGGAGCATTAGCGAGACACCGTTTGGGGCTATGGATTCCCCTCATGCCCGTCCCCCGAAGGGGAAGGGAAGTCTAGGCTAGGAGGCGAGCTACGACGGGTGGAGGAGCGACTATCTCGGACGGGGGAATGTGTGGGTCGGGAAAAACAACGGGATCGTCGACGACATGTGCAAGGGGATCTTGTAAGTAATGCTCAGTAGTTATTAAATACATATAGCTATTGTAAGCTATTCTAGATATGTGTATTATATGTCTAGATCGGACAATCCGATACAATGTTTGTTTTTGATACAACTCTCCACTTCCTTTGTCACGACACCACACCTCGGGCTATGTGGCGGTTAGCCTTCCAATGCTAACTGATAGCACAAATCTGTTCTATTCTGTGCAGTCGCTGCTTAATTGTTGAGTGGTGGTGCAAATGGGAAAAGATGAGAAGATGTCTCAGTGCTTGTACTTTAGCAGTATATTGTAATTGAACAAAGGGAATTGTTATATGGTTTTGTCACCTCCCTCTACTGCATTGGGCTTAAATAGCTTTCCGCCCAAATAGCTTACCCCTGCTCACACTCGCTTACGTGTTAGGCGTTAGGGCTTTCCAACCGTCGTCAACAGTCTAGCGGCGCGGCTCGTCTAGCATGGGGAATCACATTCTGCATAGGAAACCTCGCTTGGCGCGCCATCTGGCTAGTTAGATTAACTATGCGTACTTGTACGTACCGGGAGGTACTTGTAGTACAATACGCATCATAACCCTTGCTAATATTGCAGTAGCGACGTACCCGCGTTGTACGTCCTTTCGATGGAAAAGGACGAATTCGAATTAGTAACTAGTACATGTACAATGTTCTGCAATGTATTGTTGCAGGACTGTACTCGTCACACTCGTACCCTCCCCCTCTTGACATATCCGTGAGGCCGCCGCGAGGCAGACCTCCGTGGTCTAAGCTCCTTTACTGGAGCAGCTACTGGGACTCAGGAATGCGCGCTCGGTGAGCGTGCATGAAGTCGAGGTACGCCTGAGTCTTGGCAAGCTTCTGCCATTGGGGCGTCTCCAAGAAATCTTGTAACGGCGTAGTTCGATGCGCCTCGTTCAATCGGTGCCAAACACATGAAATGTCGTCATCACGGAAGTGCGTCATGAAGAGCAAATATTTGCCTCGTCGCCCAGGTAACGATTTAACGCACACAACAAAGATGTGAGAGACGTTAAACTCCTCGTCGTCTCCTTCACGAACAGTCACCGGGACAGTTGGTCGCAGTGGAGCGGTAGAGCACGGTCGTAAATTATTCATATGGAACACATGATGTAAGCGTACTAGCGTTGGAAGCTTCAATTTGTAACTGTGTTTCCCAATTCGCAGCTCCATTGTAAAAGGTCCAAGTTGTCGGTCCCTTAGTTTCCTATTGGGCTGTCCTCGTAAGAAAAGGTTTGTTGTGACAAATGACACCTTATCTCCTTTGGCGAAGTATGGTGTTCTAGACGTGCGTTCTTGCATCTCGTCCTTGTGTAGCGGTAACACAGAGCGTACCAAGGCGCGTATTTCATGTAACAATCGTAACCGCTCTGTTGCTTCTTGCGAAACTTGAATTGACGGTCGCACGCTAAAATACGGGTATGGAGGCTCCATATGAGAGAACCTAAAATTAGCCTCAAAAGGGGTGTGTTCAATTCCGAGTGCACGAGAAGCGTTGTTTGCAAATTCTTCTTGAGGTAGTAGGGCTGTCCAATCATAACCGTCGTAACAATAGAAGCAACGAAGTAGCTGCTAGAATGTGTTGTTCACGCGCTCCGTTAGTCCGTCCGTCTCTAGGTGTCGACTGGAAGACATGTTTAGACGCGTTCCTAGGCGTCGCCAAAGTGTGTGCCAGAAGCCACTGGCGAATTTCGGGTCGCGATCACTGACCAGCACACGGAGTAGTTCATGTAATCGGTAGACTCCATGTAAAAACAAAGTTGCAGTTTCTTCGGCAGTCATAGTCTCTGTACACGGCAAAAAATGGGCCATTCGAGTAAGATGATCTACTACAATCAACACAATGTTAAAGCCATTGCTCACATGTAAGTGTGTCGAGTAGTCAAGACCAACTGTGTGCCACGGTCTAGATGGAACGGGCAATGGGTAAAGAGTCACAGCCATTTGCGGTTGAATCTTTGCTCGACGACAAACGACGCAGCGCTCACACAAATCTTTCACATCTTAGCGAATTCATTTCCACCAAAATCTGTCGAGTGCTTTAGCAAGAGTGCTAGCGACTCCTCTGTGTCCAGCTGATGAACTTTCGTGTAGCTTTGTGATCACTCTCAGTCGGAGCTCAGAGTTCCGCGGAACACAAAGGCGATCGAGGCGCCAAAAATATCAAGCTATGGCTTCTATCCGGCTGTCTTTCGTCCACTCACCCTCGTCCCCATAAAACGAGTCTTGGGAGTACCCCTCGCGAATGAGATCAGTGAAGTCAGGGATCAGCTGTAACGCGTTATCTGTCATTAAGTTTAACTGTGCGTCTCCAAACAACAACTGAGACCTCCGTCGCAATTCTCGATCTCACGGAACCTCGCCATCCCAAAACAATAGAACTGTGGCCTTAGGTACGAAGTATGTACTTAACGGATCATCTTCGTTCAGAGCTCCCTTGCGATATGCAAGTATTATTGAGCCCACAAACGGTTGCAAATCCCACAGGTATCTTGCTTGCCGCTTTATTAGCATGTTGTTCGGTTGCATGAGCAGATGTCGCAGTGTGTCGTGGTCTGTTACGACAAGGAACTTAGAGCACCCTTCAAGATAGCACCTCCAATGCTTGAAAACTTCGCATACGGCCAAAGCTTCTATGTCGTACGCAGAGTAAGTGTTACCATGCTCAGCTAGATTCAGCTTACGCGCCCAATAAGAGACTGGTTGAATTCCTCCTCCTTGGTCTGGCAACATGGTTGCTGCAATCCCCACTATTGAAGCATCTATAACTACGGTGAACGTCGCGTCCGAGCTGGCCTCCGGAAGGATAAGACATGGCGCGGAAATGGGCCGTAATTTGAGAGTCTCAAAGGCTTTCAAACAGGCAGGCATCAGCGTAACCTTATGTGGCTAGGACTTCCGAAGTAAGCTCGTCAATGGGAAGAAGACATCCTACCGTCACTAAAGACAGTAAAACGATCCAAAGCACTACTAAAGTACTAATGAACCACATACATGGGATGGGTCGGTAGCTCGAATGAGCAACGCCGATCGTCTTCGCTCTGGACCTGGCCTCCCATCGAGCGACATAATGGTGGACATAGGGCCCGTAGAACTACAGGCACCGTCCACCTCTCCCCACCCGAGCCTAGCTCACGCAGGTCAGTGGATCCGTAGCGACACCAGACGGTACACACAACAAGGCGCAACTTTCAGAGTTTTGAATTTCATTTCCCCGACAGCTATCGCTCCACCCACTTCGAAATCAGAACACGTACCCGCCATAGTACTACGAATGAAGAATCACACCCTTCGCTTACAAAAAGCTCCCCTCCCGGGGAGCGGCGCGCCGCACCGCGCCCCACCGAGCGTCCGGACGTTCCCGTCCGCCGCCAACATCCAACAAACCCAGGTCCCATCGGGCCTGGTCGTATGCCGCCAACACACGCAATCCACTCGAAATCCAACTCGAAACCACTCAACTAACCCCCTTGATTCTCTTCCCTACTCGGAACCACGCTTGATCGATATGTCCTCGACCTTTAACCCTCCCCCCACCTACACGCATGCGCTCTTGAGGGACCCCCCGGACCACAGGCGGTATACGGACCTCTGCGAACCCAGAAACCAACTCGCGGGCCACCCGCTAGCCCCGTTCCTCACTGTCCCACAACTGCCCCCATTCAAACAGAACATGGGCAGCGCTATGGACCCCTTCCCCATCCGTCGCGGACTCCAAACAACCATGGTCCTCGCAGCCCCCCGGTCAACTACGGACCTTGGGCCGGCCGACGACTTCTCTACCCGTATGATCGACTCTTACCTCCTCAAGGGCCAGTACTCAAACACCCCTTCCCACCTTGCTCGCTTCTGGATTCACGGCGTCTTCCTGCCGGAATCAACTCATTCCTCGAACCCAATACCCTCAGCATGCTTGGTGGCCCGTCGCTGGCTCCTCGAAAGCTTTAACAGCCTCGACGACCTCACCAACCGCGTCAAAAATATAATCGGACGGGAACTCGCCCACAACTCGCGATGGACAGCGAACACCCCCCGCACTCACCACTCGACATCACCGACGAGCTACGACACCACACCCCTGCATGTCGACCTCCTTACGGGCTTTCAGGAAATTCGGCTCGACATCCCCACCTCTTGCGTCGCGGTCGGCTTCATGTACCAACTCGCTTCACGCCAGCGTGAACTCCGATCGGCCGGTCCGGCACCAATCTCCGCAGCCTCCTCCCCCTCTCTACTGGCAAAGCTACGACAGCAGAAAATTCAATTCCTCCGCGATGCCTCAGCCCCTGCAGTCTCAGGCCGAAGGGTGAAGATCCGCTCCCCTCTGCTCACTGATATCACCGGCCAAGAAACAGTCGCCCTACCTCGTGCAGTACATTCTCACCTCCAACCTAGCGGTCGCGCTCACATATGCCGGATCAGCCCCCTCGACCCCCACCCCATGCAGGATTGAGGACCTCCCTGAGCCTGCCCAGTTCGTCCTCCAATTCGCGGACGCCCTACAACCCGTGGACGTTCCCACCCCGATCGAGGGCGACCCCTCCTCCCTCTGGGTGAATATCCTCCACATGCCCAATAACCCCTTTCATTCACAATCTGGCCTAGTTTCACTTCACATTTTTTCATATTCACTTCACGAACCCGTATCCCCCAATCACCATCTTCACACCATCACCATAACACCCCCCCAGTCAATGGACATGTTCCATGCACTTCATGGACGGCCACATGCCTCACTACAGTCCTCATCCAGTCCCGCCAATCCCTCTCCCTACCTTGCATCAACGCTGACGGCGTCATCCCACCCACTCACTGGTTATGCACTCTACTACACCAAACAGCCACTGAATACACAAAGCATCACACACCTTCCTCAACCCCCCCAACCCACAACCCCTTAACCTCACCCACTACACAACCCAAAAATTTCCAGATGGCTCATACTTCCGCTCCCACCCCTCCACCTCCCCCACCATCACCACCAGCATACAAATATCCCTTAGCACAGCAATGTACTACATCCTCATCTCAACTAACGGCATAGCCACTATCCCCCTCAACCACACTTTCATCCACAGAGGCGCATACACCCAGTCCACGTGCACCCTCGTCATCACCCCTCACCACTACTCAACCTTTGGTAGGGCCCGTCTCTCGGACCCTATCTTCACCACAACCCCCTCCCCACCACCTCTCACACACACAAAAAACTACACCCTCTACCGCAACCCCCCCGCCCTCCTCCTCCAATGGACCCGCCACCTACATGACTGTCACGTCTCAGACCAGTGGCCCCTCGAGCCCTCTGACTTTCACATGCAGGCCGCTGACGAGGACACCCCCCTCGACCTCTCCTCCCTCCCCGACATCCAACTCTCTTCCACCACCACGTCCCCCGCCCCTACCCCCTCACAGACGCCCCACCACTCCCACACCTCCCACCCCGCCTCCACCTCCTCCTTCCACGCCAACCCTTCCCACATCCCTACAGCTCCCTCCAACACCCCCCACCCTACCACAGCCCCTACCCCCCTCCCAGTCATCACTGAAGATTCTTCCGACCCTATGGACTCTTCCTCCTCCCCTACCCCCCCCCCACAACCACACCCAACCCCACCCCCCTCCACCACTCTCCCTACCTCTATACCCGCCCACTCCCCCCTCCACCCAACCCTACTAACCTTCCCACACCCTCCCACCTCCCCCCCGACCGACCGTGCGGAATCCCCCCTACCCTCGGCTCCCCACCGACCATTCACTCTAACCCACACCCCATGCCGGTATCGCCAAGCACTCCCGCCACTCCCGCAAGAAAACCTCCCCACCTCCCCCCCTCGCGCCCCCCCGCACCCCTCTCTCACCCCCCACCTAACCATACTACCCCCCCCATACCCCCACACTCAACCCCCCTCGGTCTCGCCCTCCGTCCCCCCCCCCCCCTCCCTCGACCCCACCCTCCTCCCCCTACCCCCCTCCTCACAAGACGGCGACGACTACACCCTCGATAAATTCGAAGACCTGCTGGAGGCCGACCTAGAGGAAACCCGCACCCTCCCCTCTGCCACCCCCCCCTCCAACGGCCCCAACAGCCCCCACAGGTCACCCCCGGCCGACAAAGCCGAATGTTATCATTTGTCCCCCACAAGACAACCCGGAGGTTAGACCCGACAACCACCCTCACACCCCACAGCCCGATATCCGACGCCACAATGTAAACACCATGCTTCAGTCAACTCTCCCGGCCCACTTTGCCCCCCGCACATGCGGCATCGCATTACATAGCTACCTATTCGACCTAAATGTTGAAAGGGGCCTACCTACCCCCATAGGCTACCTCAACTCATCTGCGGTGCTATCCTTCCAATGGGGGCACTACCATGACCTCTCAAACCTATACTGCATTGCTAAGTCATTAGCGAAACTCCGCTCCACTCCCTCCGCTTCCTATACCGTCATCACCAATAACGAGGTTGATAATTACCACCACAATTCGCAATACCCTAGCCAATGGACTAACCTCTCTAACAGAGGCTCACCCCCCCCCACCCGGGCACGCCCAACCACTCTCTCCTCGTCCTCACATGGCAACACTCTCATTTCGGACTCCTTCACCTAACCCACTCCTCCGCAACCTGGATTGACTCTCTACACCACCCCCCTCCCCGACCTCCTCACCCGTTCTCTCAAACTCCTATCCGATTGGAATTCTTCTCCCCCCCCACCCGTCGGCGACCTCCGCCTACTCAACCCCCCTCGCCAAAACGACACAGACAGAGCATGGTCGTGCGGAACCCACGCCCTTCTACACACCTACTTTATCACCAATGCTCCCCCCAACCAAACGTACAACCCCCCTTCCTTCGACCCCCACACCACCGTCTACTTCCTCCACTCCCTCCTGTGGCACCACACCTTCCGCTCCACTCCCCTCGCAGTTGGACGACCTCAATTACTCACCGCCCTACAACCCCCCAACCTCCCCCCCTCTTCTCCCACCCCCCACCCTTCCCCCATCCCCTATCCCTCCCCTCACCCTCCCCTCACCCTCCCTCCCTCCCCTCCTTCCCTTCCCCCTCCCTTCCACCCTCCTCGCGCACAACGCCCCCCCGACGACCCTCCCAACCCCCCCGCCTCCCTCTCCTCCCCCATCCTCCCACACCACACATCCCAGCCACTCCACCTCATCACTCTCAACACCCGCGGCCTTCACATCTCCATCATGGACGTCGAACACCTCACTACCTCGCACCAACCCGACGTCCTCATCCTCACCGAAACCAACCACGCCACCCACAAATCCCGATGGCGTATCGCCCTCCCCCAATATCTCCTCAAAAGTTCACGACCTTCCTACTCACATGTGCCCCTACCCAACGCAGGCGTTCTCTTCGCGGTCCGCAGAGCATCGTTCCAGTCTGCCACTGTCCTAACCCCACCCTCCCACCTCATCCCCCATATAGCCGGCCTAACCCTCGTCCCACACTCAGGCACCCCCTACATCCTCCTAGGAGCATATATGCCCCAGCTCCACACCCCCGAGCTTACCCGCTTATACGCTGAAGTCGCATCGTGGGGCCTCCGCCTGGCTGACGACCACCCGCACCACCGCATCCTTTGGAGAGAGGACTTCCAGTCGACCACCACCAAAGGTACCGGTAACCCCGCCCTAACCTCACTACTCGCGTCCCACCTCCATCCCCTCCACGAACGCATCCCTACCTTCCCCCGCAGCGGTGGTTGCCTCGTCCACTAGCTTACCACGCCCCCGTCTCCTCTCGTCCTTCCTCCGTCCTCTTGCTCGGTCTTCCCCTCCCCTTCCCACTTCACTGCCCACTATGCTATCCACCTCGTAATTCCTGCCCCCTTCTCTCTTATGGCACATCCCCCCCCCATACCCGCCCCCACACGCACCACACCACGCGCAAGCTCATTTGAAATTGAAATTGAAATTGTTTACAACAATACCAGTATAAACCGGCTGCTGTCTCTGGGCCCCCCCTTATGCTATGCCATACATGACTTAGTAGACTGAGGTAGACCGTGAACCACTAATCCCAACCTCTCCAATGGCAGTAACGATACCGTCTAAAACATACTCATAAACAAGTACTGTCTGCATACAGGTATGAAATATAGAATGTCGCTAGTCTCCACGATACGCGGCCTGCTCCAGCCGCTGCGGGGTCGCTGATCAGCAGAGCTGTCCAGCTTGAGCTGGTCGAGGCGAACCTGCCTGACCTCGGCTCCTGTGCGACTCCGGTCGTGCCGGAGCTTGGGGGGAAAGGCAGGTAAAAAACCCCCCTCGCAAAGGTCGTCGTCGGTCCCGCCTCGATCCGTGCTCAACCCCGCCCGAGGTATTAGCCGCTCCTCTCGACGCAGCTCGCCACCTAGCCGAGTCTTCTCTCCTCCTTCGGGGGCTGAGAAGAGAAAAGACCTAGGCTGCAGACGGTGTCCGGCTGGCTCTCCTGCCCCCGAGCCAGATTTTCTCCTGTCCCCTGTCCTTTTCCCGTCTGTCTCCAACACCTATCTGATCGCGCTGTGGCCGTCCGTGCCCTCCCCCAGTGGTTTACGTTGTTAGGGGGCCGCCTTTACGAGCAGTGTGCCGTTACGATAACCCTAGGCACACTACCTGAGGCAGCCTATCGATAACTGGGTACCGACTAGGGAAGGGGTAGGAAGAACACAGGGATCGAGTCGCCGGTCCTCAAAAGATGGTGGGTACGGGAATTTTTCCAAAAACCCCCCGTACCGGGCTTTTCCGGCGGCGGGTGATCCTAAGGACCGCCGCCGCCAGACCGTGCCGCTCCTCCGGCTGCGACCAACCACCGTCCTGCGTAGCCTCAGGCCTCGCCCCCAGGGGAGATCTGAGGCGCTCGCAGGGCTGGCGATTGCTAGCGAGCGCCGTCCCTAGCGCTGCTTCCCAGCTGTCCGCCGCCAGCTCCAACACCTTCGTCCCTCCGCTAATCCGTCCGTACCCCTCTTCGCCAAAAAATATTTCGCAAACGCCGCCCCCGCCCCATCGTCGGAAGAGTATCTGCGAGTATTTAGTCGCGGAAAGACATATCGGACAGGCCGAGCGGGAGATCCCTGTGTTGGTGTACGGATATTATGTTTTTCCAAAACCCTCCGTACAGGGCTTCCCGACAGCTGCTGATCCCGCGGATCGCAGCTGCTGGTACCTCGTTTAGCCCCCTACCGTGCCAGGCCTGGCACGGCTATGGGGTTACCAGCGCCCACCGCGTGGAGGTAGAGGTAGGTGCCGACGGGCCTGCGAGCGCACCCCCCTCCGGGGCCGCCGCCGCTGCGCCGCCGGCGGGCCCCGCAAGCTCAATTTTCAACTTCCCCTCACACCGGACCACATACAAACATACCAAATCAGCACACACGACCTAATCAACCAAGCGGCCACCCTCCACGCAGAAATTCTCAACACCCCACATACCTCGGCCTCCCCCGACACCTTAGACACCCTCGCCTCACAATTCACCTCACTCCTCTCCCACCACATGGACCACGCGGCCACAATATGGCCTCTCCTCCCCGCCAAAAAACCCCGTCCACCCTAGGCATCCCTAGACCCCACTTGACTTACCAAAAAACACGCAAACACATCCTAAAACTCCGCAAATGTAGTACGAACCACGGCCCCCTACCCCTCGCCCAGGCCCTGTTAAATACGACCCAAGACCTCACCCTTGATGCCATCAAACAACAGTGCCAAGCACGCATACGCCACCTACTAAGCGCCACTACCACAGATAACCTCAGGAAAATAAAAACACGCGCCAATACGGCCTACGACACATGCCCTAAATCCTCCCACCGCCGCTTGAAAATTAAAGGCGGCCTCCCCCCCCCCAAACAGCGCCACCTCGACCCTCCACCGCATTACCAAACCCGATAATACTACCGCAACCTCTCCCTCCGCCGTCCTAGAAGCGGTATACTCCCACTTCGCCACCGAACTCAGCCGCGCCACCCCACACGAGCTGCCCGCCCCCTCATGGAAACTCCCAGCCAACCCCGACCATTTTACCATCGAACCCCGCGGAGACCCCTCTCTCACCCTCGCCGACATGATCACCCGCGACACGTTCGATAAAACCCTTACCTCGCTCGGCATGGGCAAAGCCCCCGGCCCCGACGGTATCCCCAACGAAATAATCAAATTCTTGCCCCCGGCGACCCGCTCCGCCCTCTTCTCTCTACTCTCCCTCCTCGCCCACAAGTCCTACACCCCTCCTGAATGGTGCCACAGCACAACATGCCTGCTACATAAAAAAGGTGACCCCACCCTCCTCGACAACAACCGCCCTATCGCCCTCATGAATAACCTCCTAAAGCTATGGACCGCACTTATCAAAGATGCAGGCTCAAAATACGCCGAAACCCACGGCATTCTCAGACCAACAAGGCAGATTCCGACAACACCGCAGCATCCACGACGCACTTTCATCCATCATCATGACGATGGAGGACGTGAAACTACACAACAAAGACATCTACGTCATGTACGCGGACTTCAAAGGCGCTTTCAACGCCGCGGACCACAGCATCATGTTCAAACACATGCGTCACCTCGGTATGCCCTCCACCTTTGTCGACACATGCGAACACCTCTACGGGGTCTCCACCACCGACTACATTACTCCACACGGCCCCACCCCCTCCATCGACATTGATCGAGGAACCTTACAGGGACTCAGGGAGACACCCTCTCCCCATTTCTATCACCCTCTTCCTTGAACCCTTCCTTCGGTGGCTCACGGTGGGCAGCCGGGGCTATCGCCCCGGCCCTCTTGCCACTAACGTCGACCCCGCAGAACCCACAGCCACTTACCCAGGACACGGCTTCGCTGACGACCTCAGCCTCGCCACGGGCTCGACCCCCAACATGGCCATCCAACTCTAGAAACTCTCCCTCTTCAGCGCCTACACAGGTATGACCGTCAACATCCAAAAATGCTGCATCACCGGCGCCCTTTGGCGCTCATGCAACGCCCTCCCCCATGCCAACATTGCGCTCCTCGCATCCGCGTCCAAACTCAGTGCATCACCATCAACTCCGTCCCAGCCCCCATCCCCTCCATAGGCCCCTCGGACACTTACCGCGTCCTCGGGGTCGAACTTAACACCTCCCTCACCTTCACCAAACACTGGAACGAAATAAAGCGTACTATCGCATCCCTCATCACCGCCCCATCCACCTCCCCACTAACACAATCCCGCAGAAGCAGGGTCATCCGTGGACTCCTGATCGGCAAACACTTCATTCTCCAGCTCGGCCTCTTCACCGACTCCCAACTCGACACCCTCGAAGGACAAATATGCCGCGCACTCCGCTCCGCCGTCTCCTCGGAACGTAACCTCCCCCGCACCGCCCTCCACCGCCCTACCACAGACCTAGGATACGGCCTCCTAGCCCTCAAAACCCACACCGCACAACCCATTGTTTGTCACCTACATAAAATCATGAACAACCCAGGATATCGATGCCACATGGCCCGCGCTTACATCCGCACCATCTCCACCACATACTCCCACTGCCCCACATAATCCATCATGTCAGCCCGCTACACCCCACCCACACTTAAATGCCTAGTAAGAGCTCAACGCGACGCCGGCACTATGTTTCACTACATCCCTCCTCCCTCCCTCACCAACCCTATTGCTTCCACAATCCGCGCCCACTTCACCCGACAAGACAACACCCTCCTCGCCTCCCTCAGAGAAAGAGCCACACATATCAGAGACCCCCACACATACAAACATGCATACTGCGAATTCTCCCCCCGCAAAACACACGCTTCCCTCCTCCCCCGCCTCACTCCCCTCTGGAAAAAACAACATAACCACATGGCCACAAGTCCTCCTCCGCGCCACCCCCTCCTCCTTCATCCTCAAAACCTGCAATTCCATCTCCACACTCACGGGGTCCACCTTTACTTTCAGTCCGCATTCGTCTCCTCGCCGCAATCCTTACCGAACCCTCCAATACTATCCACAACCGCATCCCCATCACAAGCCTCACTACCAAACAAGCATCCCCCCCCACCACTGTCCACCCCTCATGGATTCCCCTCCTTTCCCCACACCTCCCCCGCCCTCCCCCCACCCTCTCATCCGGCATCTACACCTTCCGCACCAGAACCTCCTCCCCCACTCCACCCACCACACACATAGACACAGAATACCTCGCCCCCTCAGATCACCGCTACCCCCCATGCGACGTTACGCGCATCATTTCCAAACACAAGGACACAGAATACGACCAAACTCAGTACATGGTTGAATGGGCCCCGGAACACGTCACAGAATGGGACATACAACTCCAACTCGACGACGGCTTCCGCCTAATCCCCCCCTCCCCCACCTCGGTATGCCTCACCACCTCCCCCGCCGCCTGCTCCATCTGTCACGACCCACTGCACACAGAACCCACCTCCACATGCTGCACATGCCCGCACTTTGCCGTCCATTCCCAATGCCGCCCCGCTCAGGGACCCGCCACATGGCAGTGCGATTGGTGTACCCGCGGCCAACAACACGACCTCACCCGCCTCCACGAGGTCCAGTGGGCACCATGCCTACAACTACACGATACCATCAGTGAGACCCCCTCCGGCCCCACCGCCCTCACCGCATTTACCTCCGGATTTGTCCCCTCCTCCACGCCCATTCTGCCAGAACCCGGTCCCCCTCCATGGCCCCACCCCCTCATCACATTCAACCACGACCCCATCCACCCCGACCTCGACATGCTCCCTACCGGTAGATTCGCCATTCACACACACCCATGACTACACGACACCACCATACTATGCACTCCCGACGGCCGCGCGGTCACCACCCTTAACGGCCCGCGCGTCCGCCACATGTTTCACCTCTTCCGCCCCGACCTCTCGCAACACACGTTCGAAGAGGAGGTTTACCACCTCCTCACTCGCCTAGGCTCCCGATCAGAAATCCACTCACCCACACCCGCCACCACCACCCGTAATAGATGGGCCACTAGAGAAGACCTCCTCACAGCTCTCCGCCACACATTCCACATCCAGACAGAACTCTACTCCGACCCCCTCAACAAGTCCCTTCACTCTAACACTTACCACTCCCAATACCCCGAAGATATAGTCTTCTCATCTAGCGGCAGCAATGCCCCACACACATGGCAAGGAACCAACATCGCCAACCCCGAATACGACCACGAATGCATACGCCGCGCCATGGAACAGGCAGTCACCAGCGCACACCTCACAGCCTCTCACACACCCAACGCAACCATCCTCATACTCCCCCGATGGGAACACACACCCTACCGCCACTCCAAATACATCGACTCCCCATACACCCACCACCTCTACACCCTTCCCAACGACGCGAACACCTTCCTACCTCCCGACCAACACACAGGCATACCCACTCCTACCCCATTCGGCACACGCTGGATGGTCGACATCTACCTCGTCGCAAACCCCCTCGCACTCTCCACCCTACCCTCACACACAGCCATGACCACACTACACAACACTCTCGAGTCTATCTACGACACTCACCTCCCCAACCCCACTATCACCATCCCACCCTCACACCTCTTTGACACCTACTCACCTCACTCAGCAGGCATCTACCACCTCCCCCCAAACCCCACTCACCCCCTTACCTACCCCCTCCATGAACGCATGCAACTAACATACCCCCCACCAGAGGAACTCTTGCTTGGAACTGGCAAGACTTCGTTTACACAGACGGCTCAAGAAAGAGAGGCTCCTCCCCCCTCGGAGCTGCCGCCACCCACCCCGCCTCGGACACCCGCATCAAAATTCTGGTGACCTCTACCCCTCCCTCCCATAATATCAATCGCTCCAAATTAGCAAGCATTGACATAGGCCTCCAACTTGGCCATACCCACCTCCTTACAGACAGTGCGTGCTCCCTTCGCCTCATACAAGGCTATTTAAACTGCCCATCCGCCTACACACACAACACCCACCGCAACACACTCCTCTCCGTTACACACACCCTCACAACCCGCTGCAACGCTGGCATCCGTACACACATCGGCAAAATTAAAGCACACAACCACTCACTCGGTAACGACCTCGAAGACACTCTAGCTAACCAAGTCGCGGATGGTCACCCACCCGACACTACATACACCACAAGCTTAGAGGTCACGATTGGCCACTGGACTTGGCCATACACCCTCATTTCGCAAACCCTAGGGGAACCCGTACCCTACAAATACACCAACCTCAAAGCCGACGCTCACACCTACAGCACCAAACACACTCACACACCCCTCTCGCAAACATCCAAACACGGTGCCCTCCTCGCCCGCGCCGCGGAGGACGGCACCGACTTCTCTTACCACAAAAAGCACACAACACTCACAAATATCCAATTCAGCCCACCTGATTCGAGCGAAATACACACCCCTCGCAAATGCCATCCGCAACCATTGGCCAGGTACCGAGGTCGACATCCTCCCCATCGTCATGAGCCGCACGGGTACACCACACTCATCCACCATCGCAAGTCTCACCTCCCTAATTACCGCCCGCACTGACCCCTTGGCAAAGTAATCTCCAAAGCACGATTCGACACGTCCCGCATCCTTGCACAACTACACACGCATACTGTCCAATGGCTTCATCATCACCTACTCATATACCGCATCAAGTCCCGCACAACCTCTCGCCGTGCCTCCACACACTGCACCTTCGCACGCTCTTGAACGCACGCTGCCCTCACCCCGCATTGCATACTCCCCGGGGGGAGTAAAGCCCCCAAACTTCCCTGGAGAGGTTGGATTAGGTGGTTAACGGTCTAGCCCTGACTCGTAAGTTCTTGTATGTCATAGTTGGGAGGGCCCAGAGACAGCAACCGGCGCATACGGTTTTTGGTGTAAACCGGCGCATACGGTACATGTTGTAAACAATTTCAATTTTAATTTCAATTTCGTCAATGGAGCCGTAAGGTCGCTGAAATGATGAATAAATCTGGCATAGAAGTTGCGGAAATATACGAAACTGCGAACCTCCTTCTGCGTTGTAGGCACTGGCCAGTCTACAACGGCCTCGACCTTCTTTGTGGAAACGGAAATTTTACCACTTTACACAGTATAGCCCAAATAGTCCATCTCTTGGAGGCCGAAGAAGCATTTCTTAAGGCGTAACTTCAAGCCCTCGTCCTTTAATCGCTGCATGACCATTCGCAAGTGCTCCAGGTGTTCCTCCAGTGTGTGGCTGAAAATGCATACGTCGTCGAGGTAGACAATAATGAACTTATGTAAAAGTCGCGAAGAATATCGTTCATCATCCTTTGAAAAGTTGCCGGTGCATTGCACAGTCCAAACGGCATGGCGACCCATTCCATTAAGCCATCAAGTGTCTGAAATGCCGTCTTGTGGATGTCTTGATAACGGACTCGAACTAACCAGAAGCCAGAGGCGAGGTCGAGGTGGGTGTAAACGTTCGCGTCCTTTAGCTCATCAAGCGTGTCGTCTACACGCGGAAGCGGGTAAGCGTCTTTACGCGTAACTTCTTTAAGTCCACGGTAGTCAATGCACAGACGAAGCGAGCCATCAGCTTTACGCACAAAAAGAATTGGCGAGCAAAACCCATTGTAATTGGGACGGATCAAACCAGCGTCCACTGCAGCTTTGAGCTATCGATTCAACTCAGCGCGCTCTGCATGTGACGATGAGTTAAGCCGTTGACGTTTCATCTGGCCAATAGTCTCAATGGGATGATCGCGCTGTCGGCTTACGTGTGGAGAATCCACGGGCATCAGTAACTCCGGGAAGTCATCGTAGAGTAACGACCGGAAGTTGTCGCGTTGGCCTGCAGTAAGCTCCTCCCCAATGTGAAATTCTGTCGGTTGGTCTGCGGGTAGCGTAAGTTCAATTACGTAAATTTCGGTATTACGTCCCCAGCTGCGGCGCGTCTTGCGCGTGAGTTTCTGAACCTTGGTAGACAACATAAGTAGACACTCATGACGTCGTTCTTCCGGCTGAGTCTCCACTGCTGTGCCATCCATAAGAGTTAAAACCTTGGTAGTACCAAACTGTAAAGAGGCATGTTCGTCGTCAAGCCATGGTGAACCAAAGATCAAATCATCATCACGTAAGTCACGTAAGACGTAAAAAGTCCGTTGAAATTCGTGACGAGCCAGCTCAAAAATCACATCACAGATTGTCGAAGAAGTCACATTTTGTCCGTTGGCAAGTCGAACATGGGTCTTGGTCAGAGACTTACGAGTATGTAAAGCAAAACGTTGTACGAAGTCCTCAGACACGAAGTCAAGAGTCGCAGCGCAATCCACCAAGCCAGAAATTAGTTGTCCACCATCACGAGTTTTCACAATCAGCTCAGTACGAATTAACGGTCGAGCTTCCGTGAGATGAGTCAAAAGTGCGGTAGTTGTCGAAGAAAATTTGTTGTAGCGTAGCGATGGACTCTTCCGTGTCGACAAGATGTACATGTACCGAGGTAGGTTGATAAGGAACTAGAGGCGGTGTCTGATCGTAAAGAGCACTTTCAGCGACGACTAACCACAGTTGTACATGCCAAGGAGCATGCTTGCTGGATTGGATTCTCCAGTGACTGGCGAGTAAATAGTTGTGTCCGTGCTGGGAATTTTTGGTAGAGTTTCCAGTGATGAGTGAGCTCATTGAACTTCGCCCACTTAAGAACAAAGACAGCCATCGTAGAAGTTGGAGCTGTTCGACAACAACTCTCAAAATGTTGTCCAATATGTTCAGCCAACTCCAAGGGTGGATTCATGAACACCCGTTTCCCTAACAAATCCCTCTCCATGATCGAATCACTCGGCGAACAGTGAGGTAATTCACCGTGCGAGTTTAAACCTTCATCATTGTGGAAGGGTTACACGGAAATGCCATCACCGGGAATCGAACCCGGCACCTCCGTGTCCGGAGCCGTACGCCGTAACCAAGTACCGCGTCTAAAAGTCGGTACCCAATGGGGATATATCTCATATATATACCCCCGTACTGCCCGAGCAACGGGCTCCCGCAGTACATCCACTATTGGCGAGATAGTAGGGCCAAGACTCCCCCGGAGTACAACTTACGGATGTGTCCATTATCATGCCCACCACGGGGATCTCACAACACTCCCCCTAATGGACACCATCCGATCAACTCCGGTCAAACCCTACAAACCCGCGTCATACGCGGAGGGCCCATAACCTGTCGAAGAGTTACACGGAAATGCCATTACCGGGAATCGAACCCGGCACCTCCGTGTCCGGAGTCGTACGCCGCAACCAAGTACCGCGCCTAAAAGTCGGTACCCATTGGGGATATATCTCATATATATACCCCCGTACTGCCCGAGCAACGGGCTCCCGCAGTACATCCACTATTGGCGAGATAGTAGGGCCAAGACTCCCCCGGAGTACAACGTACGGATGTGTCCATTATCATGCCCACCACGGGGATCTCACAACAATCATCATCACATCCCTCCAAGGTAAAATCAAAGCGTGCGTGCAGGGGTTCGAAAACAGAGTCAACCAATTTTCAATCAATCGAACATTTCGTTACATGTTTACGACTTTGTCAATGCTTGTTCTGACGACGACGACTTGCTACTACCGTTGCAGGTGCCGCGACTGTAGTCGATGGAGATGTCGAAGGCGTTTCAACGACCTATGTCGCTAACAATGTCTCGGGACGACCAGTACATGTAACCGGCTGCTCCAGTTCGTCAGCAAAACAGCCTTGCCACCATCATTGCTTTTTAGAAGGCGCACCCATAGTAGCTTTGCCCTTCATATCAAGGCACTGAAAAAGCCGGTGCCCCTTCTAGTGGCACTTAAACCAGAGTCTCTCCTCGATATGCCGTTTGCGCTCCTCAGAAGTCAACGCATTCGCAATAGCGCTGAAATTAATTCGGCCAGTGTTTTGAGAAGGTCGGCCACGACCACCGTGACCTCCTCCACGTCCACGGCCACGACTAGCACCGTTATTACGCTTCCAAATCTTAGAGGCTCCAACTAAAGGGTCCTCATGGTTGCGCTTTCTGGTAGGTTGTCCGCCAACATGTGAAGTAGATGGTCGAGCTGTTGACTGGACACCTCCTAGATGGGGCGAATCAGTAACGACGTCATAGAGGAAGTTCTGTAGTTCCACGATATTGATATCGTAATCGTTATGTGATCGATGCGACTTGACGTGGGTTTTTTAGTCGAAGTTTGCCATGCCATTGATGAAACGAACACATTGGACGTCAACTGTCAGTTGTTGACGAGACCTCCGTAAAAAGTCGTTGAATTGCTGGGTGTAGACAACATAACTCATATTTCCTTGCGTAAGGTTTAGCAGAGCGTTAATAGCATCGTCTTGTATATTAGGGAGCAAAGATGTCTTCCGAAGCTCCGCGACAAGCATGTCAAAAGTAGTTAGGATAGTTGCCTGTTGTTTACGGTTCAACCACCTTTGTTCAGGGGTCCAGAAAACTGTGACGTAACCCATATCACCAAGTCGTAATAATCAGCCGTAATGTCTAGCAAGAGGAAGCGTTGCGGCTGCGCCTCAAGCCAATCTTCAAGGTCACGGGGAAAACGCCCAGACTGAAGTGGCGAATTAACCGCTGCCTCGCGTAGTGTCTCACTAAGGGTAAAAGGTAGACCCGCAAAATTGGTTGTTGGCATTTGGGCTCCCATGCGTAAATCAGTCGGAGTCTATCCACTCAAGTGATTGATGTAGCCTCGAATGAGGAGCCAAACAAGACCAAAATCGACCGACGTAAACCGGGGGTACATAAAGAATTGCCTCGAGACAGACGGATCGTCATAGAAAAGTGTTTGGGACGTATAGACTGCACGACGAAAAATCTCCCACTGAGTCACGTAACCAAAGTGAAGTAATTATTTCTTCTGCTTCAAGACCGGAAGTAACCCCATCAGGAGGCGTGCGAGTCAGACCACCACTATGAATTGTCTCCGGTACGACGTAAGAACCATCCGGGTTAATAATCGACTGAGTTGTAACAACCTGCTCGAGCTTAGAAGGTGTGCGCAAATGAGTCGTCACATAGGGAACTGGAACGGAAGCCGTACAGACGTAAACAAATTGTTGTTCGACAGGTAACGCGACACGAACCGATGCGTCACTCGAGAGCGTTAAGTCATCAAGAGTCAAAATAAGGCCAGTTTCCTCATGTAACTCTCAAACGGCAGCATCGACAGGCTCTTCGTTAGCCGAAACCGAACTAGTTGGGAACCAAGTTTAACCCGAACGAGGCTCGCGTTGTAACACAAGCTTAATGCCGTAAAGCTTAGTCGCACCATCATGAAGTACGACCACCACGTAACGAACATGTCCAACATGCGCCATTCCGAATAAATCAATCAACGTCGAGCGAATCAAACGACAACGAAAAACGTGCGTCGAGCAATAGCTCCGAAACTAGTGGGGCGGTTAGCCTTCCAAAGCTAATTGATAGCACAAATCTGTTCTATTCTCTTCAGTCGGTGCTTAATTGTTGAGTGGTGGTGCAAATGGGAAAAGATGAGAAGATGCCTCACTACTTGTACTTTAGCAGTATTTTGTAATTGAACAAAGGGAATTGTTGAATGGTTCCGTCACCTCCCTCTACTGCACTGGGCTTAAATAGCTTTCCGCCCAAATAGCTTACGCCTGCTCACACTCGCTTACGTGTTAGGCGTTAGGGCTTTCCAACCGTCGTCAACAGTCTAGCGACGCGGCTCGTCTAGCATGGGGAATCACATTCTGCATAGGAAACCTCGCTTGGCGCGCCATCTGGCTAGTTAGATTAAATGTGCGTACTTGTACGTACCGGGAGGTACTTGTAGTACAATACGCATCATAACCCTTGCTAATATTGCAGTAGCGACGTACCCACGTTGTACGTCCTTCCGATGGAAAAGGACGAATTCGAATTAGTAACGAGTACATGTACAATGTTCTGCAATGTACGGTTGCATGACTTTTCTCGTCACAGCTAGTTGTCCATGTGACTGTCCTTCTTTGTGAATGTGTCTGTAACTAAGTGTACGCTAGTTACCTTCCACTCTAACCGTGTATGCATGGTTCAACAGGTTATAGGCCCTTGCCTCAAGTCACGCACACGCGATCAACTTTGTTCGGCGAGCTGCGATCAACGGATCCCCCGCGAAAGGCAAGTGTTTCTAACTAACTGGTACTTACCTCATGTAGTCGGCGTTACCGCTAGTATATCCTTCATGATAAAACCCACCCACACCCAACCCCAGTCATCACCTCGAGGACGACTGCCAGCCACCCACACCGGCGCACTCGCCGTGTGTGGACATGGTGCATGTAGGCCTAAGCATGAGACGGGGGGGGGGGGGGCGCAATGGTGGGTGAATACGCATATGCATGGTGCACGCCAAGTCGCCAACTAGAATAATAGCTCTTTTTTAGAGACCCTTAGTACTCAAACGTCAGCGACTACCTTCCCCTATCATGGCCGTGGCCTCGACTTGTGCCCCACACTGGGCGGAGGACACAGAAAACGTGCTTTGAGACACCTCGGGGCTACATGCCGAGGGGTCGGCGGGCATCAAGCCGTCTCTCTGCAACCGTTGTTAGGCACAATTCCGGCTAGCGGTTCTTGCCGCTGCCTGTCGTTACCCGCATGTCGTCATGGCACCGAAGACTCACTCGGACGAGCCCCCACCCCATGTTGACACTTAGCGTCACATCTCTCACCACAACTCCCTCGCCCCACCTTGTGATGCACTCGCACTCTTGCTCGAGCACATGGCGCTCATCAACGCCCGTCTTGACGCGCAAGCGTCTGGCACAATTGCTTAGCGCCGCCGTGATGCTCGACGCGACATCCCGCGCGACGTTCAGCCCGCCACCCCCACCCAGTCCAACCCAAACCACCTACCACCCCCTCCACCGCACCCGCATCTCGGGTACCTAGCTCCCACCCATGGACCCCCCTTTCCATATGATCACCCATACCACGTCCCCTCTCCTCGTGACCAACCGCACCCGTACGGTATGCCACCGACCGTGCATGAGCAGTCTCCACTTCCATGTGGCTCGGCTTCTATTCATGCTCGCCAGTCTTTCTCCCAAGCTAATCGTGGTGCTCACAGCGGACGTGGGGGGCGTCGCCCCACCATTTACCCAGTGGTCATTGGCCGCGCTGTATACGAGGCCGCCGGCTTCGACAAAGACGCTCTCAACCGGTCCATGAGAAGGTCAGTTCCCACCATGGGGCCAAACGCATACTTAAAGCAATGGAAAAGGAACTTCCTTGCCTTACTTTCCCTCAAAGCAACGTACCTCATCCCCCAACTACCCATCCGCGATTCGGGCGTCTAGCTGGACGAGCACGCCCAAAACAACGCCCACTAACTCCTATTGCATGCTACCAGCGAGAACAAGCCTGCTGACCATGGGGTCAAGTGCGTCTCCGCTGCTCGCCCCGACTGCGCCACATCAGCATGGGATATCCTTTGTGAGAGGTTGGATAGCCGGTCATTCGCCCGCTCTCTCTCCCTGCTAGACAACCTCATGCTCCGGCAGCGCCTTGGCCCATCCCCCATAGAGTACATCCACCTCATGCGGTAGACATTTGACGACTACAACGAAACATGTGAGATGATTGATGGCTCAACAGCCATCCACCCTTACACTTGGGTCTCCTCATGTTGCGTGGGATATCGAGCAACGGACCGTTCGGCCATGCCAAAGAGTGCGGCATCAATGCCTTCGCCACAAAGCACATCTTGTGTGCAGACGAAGTCATGGCCATCATTCTCCACCTTGCCCGAAACATGCTGGAGGAAGAGCTACCGGGGGCTGACGTCACTGTCCCAAGCGGGCATGCCTCACCCATTTGTGCATTTGCCGCAGTTGGACGTGGGTCACACGGTAAACGTGGCAACTACAACCGTGGTAGTTGCGGTGGACGTGGGTTGCCCAACAAGTGCAGTGGATGTGGCAGCCTTGACCACATCCTCTCGTCTTGTACGGCGCAAGATGATGCCCTCTTGAAATGGAAACTTGCCAAGCGCAAGCTCATCGTCCAAAAATATGGCACCCACAGCAGCACCACCTCCGCGCATGTTGCCCTCTTGGACGACCTCTCCCATGCGGACACCTCTCCGCCTGCACCCCTCGATGTCCCCACCCTTGAGGAGTGCACCGATATGTATAACGACACAAAGGCTAGCCTTCCCTTAAGTTCCGCATGTATAGCCGCGCGGTTGATGTCTCATGTGGCGTTCCCCTCACGCTTCTAACGTCACAAGAGCCCGACGCGTCCAAGTTCCGTGCCGTCGGGTGCACTGTTTTCGCCAAGGTGCCCGACAAGCTCCGTCGCAAGCTTGGGGAGAAAGCATTTCGCGGCATCACGGTCGGTTACCCACATGATGCCCCTGGGTATCGCATCTACAACCCTGCTACACGACGAAATTACCGTTTCGGTCCATCTTGTGTTTCAAGAAAATGTTCCCGGTTTTCCCCCTCCATGGCCGTCGATTCCCTGATTCTTGACACTCCCGACATGGACATGGACCGCGGTTCAGCACCCCAGTCGCAACCTCTTGACCTTGACCCGCAGACCCACGAAGAACTTCACCTCGACCCCCTTGCTGCAGCAGCGGCCCCACCGTTGCAAGACCACGACCGTCCTAGCCGCCTCCGGTTCCACCCCATTCGCTACGGTGAACTCGTGGCTCATCTGTCCGACCACCCTCGTGTGTTCGTTGCCACGTGGTGCGACCCTGAGGAAGGCCAACCCACTGAGGACATCGTCGCGCAGCCCGATATGGCGACACTCATCCCTTGCCCCCCGCATCTCCTTGCGGGCGCGACGACGCCTTACATTGCCCTCTTGTCGGCCAGGGACTGCGTCGAGCCGACCTCACACCTTGCTGCCCTCACCATCGCTCAAGCCACTTACTGGCAAGCTGCTATGCAACAATAGTATGACTCCCTCATTGTTGTGGGACCACTCGCCCTCTAGCAGGACGAGCGGCACCTGGGGCCCATTTTCTGGATCGTTTCCTAGTGGAAGGAATAATAGAGCGGATGATTGGAAAGGGGTTCTTCTTACAGTCTACCGATAAACGGTAACCCGAGTGACTCCCTGGCAAATGTGCCGGTCGCTAAATTTATAGGCGTCCGGTCGAAGGTACCAGAAAGCCACCAATTCCAATTTTGTGTGATGTGCTGCTTCTAATCTAAACTACTAAATATTACTATAGACTATTATAATATCGCAGCACAGCGTCACTATAGAAGTCTCTAGAGACTTCACCTCTAGCTAATTCTAGAACCGGTGCGGGTATAATTATTCATCATCCCACGCTTCCGGTACTGGTACTAACTATTCTATATGGTCAGATTGATTTGAATCTAGAGGTTTGCATATCCAATATCATGTGTACGGGACAGTAACTCTAGCGGTTATTGTTACCGTTAATATCGGCACGTCTCACCTGCAGGGCAACCACCTTGCCCGAGCAGTTAGACGCAGCCAACGACCAACGACTTCCCCAACGGTCAGCTCTAGCTAGCCCGTGCCTTATAAGCCGTAGCTAGCCACGAGCCTAGGCACTCTCTGCTTTCGCGCTCAGCCAATCTAGGCTTCGCGCGAATGCAGTCTCGACTCTAGTAGTCGAGCAGGGTGTCAGTTTACCTTTCATCCCATGCGCACTCGAGCGTCACGCGACACTTCCCCTCGTTCAGCTACGCAGTTCCCCACTATGCAGCGTGAGCAGTCTACATCCGCCGCAGCGGCCGACCCTCACGCTACCACACTCGAACAACGCACAGCCGAACAGATTCGTACGGCGGTTTTGGCATCGGAACAACGCATTACTGAGCAGTTTTTGGCGGCTAACGCTGCCTTACTCGCTCAGCTTCGACAGCCGACAGCCACACCTGCTACTACTGATCAACAGCAGTCCATTCCCACCGACGCGACCACAGCGACGGAGGGTGGTAAGGAGGCCCCTGCGCCACCTATCGACCTGCTTGACGACGAACCCGACCCCTCCGCGGCCGAATTCGTCGACTTCACCTACTACGGCGAAGTCATCCCGGCCGGCCTCGAACGTCCCCCCCGCGACGTCGACGAGCCACGTCTGTGGACACTCACGGACGACACCGCCCGCTCACTAAGCGACAAACGCACCCAGGCAGCCTACGACGAGTACCTACACATCGGGTGCTATGCCTTCTTCGACAGCTGCGCCAACGCGGCAATTGGCGAGGCTCTGGACACGCTGTCGCACGGCACACCTCTACCGACAGAGCAGGCGGCAGCGATTACCCTCATCCGAGCGGGTCATCGCACCCACATGGCGACGGAGGAGGCCGCCCGTACTAGATTGGGCTTCCTCCGCCTCACCAAGGGCGGACAAACGAGCACATATGCGGACCGCGTCTTTGCCGAATTGGCCCACGAGCGCTTCTGCCGACCGCGCCCTGCCGCGGTCTCCGGCACATTGGATGCGCTTCGCCAAGCGTTCGTCGACCGCACGCTGGAAGTGAGCCTACACGCCGCCAGCAAGGCCGCCGCCGGAGCTGCCTTCGCGAAAGTCACACCGGACAAGCCTCCCGGCCCCGATGCGCGAGCCCGCAAAGCCGCCGCCGACAAACGCAAGGCCGCTGCAGCAGCAGCAGCCGCAGCGCGCGCCACCCCCTCCCCCAAGCCGACCGACCCGGCTAAAACCCCGAGCAAGAAATGACGGTGTGGCCCGCCGCTCCGATTCCTGCTCCCCGACGTCTTCCTTCATGCGCCACCGCGTACGTCGAAGATGGCGGGAGTGGGAGCGCATTGGAGCGAGCGGCCAAGTCCTAAACTGGATCCGCCATGGCGTTCGCGTAAAATTCAAACAAGGTCTACGCCCCAAGCCCTTCAACCACGGCATCTCTATGCTCGACGCGACGCCGGCCCAACTCGAGTTTCTCAACTCGGAGCTCCCCCGCTTCGAAGCTTGCGGAGCTTGGGAGCGGGCGGACAACCCTCGCTACGTTTCCCGGATGTTTTTAGTTCCAAAACCCGGGTGCAACCAATGGCGTTTGATTATCGACCTTCGAGAACTCAACCGTTATTGCTCGACCTTCACCATGACGTGCGAGACGCTCAAGCACCTACGTCACCTCTCGCGTCCGGGCGACTACTTCGTCTCCCTCGACCTTGCCGACGGGTACTACACCCTTGGCATCCGGGAGGAAGACCGCGACTTCTTCACGGTCAACTACCGCGGCACGCTATGGCGCCTAGCATGCCTCCCCATGGGCTGGTCGGGGTCGGCTTACTACTTTTGCAAGCTAACTCAAGTGTTCACGAACCACCTACGTCGCCCCCCGCAACCTGTGCCAACGGCTACTTCCCCTCACAGTCGCCGCCCCACCAAGCGCTTCCTCCGAAACGCGCGATGGCGGGGGATTCGACTCCTACCCTACATGGACGACTTCCTTTTCCTCGCCGACTCCTACGAGGACGCCCTCCTACTACGACAACGCGTTCAAGCCCTACTCGACAGCCTCGGCCTCGAACGCAACCCCAAGAAAGGCGTTTGGACACCTACCCAAGTGGGCGACCATTTGGGCTTAACGGTGGACCTCCATCATGGCATGTTTCGCGCCCCCCCCGCAAAGCTTCAACAGCTCGCGCAACAAGCCTCATCCCTACTCGGCCGAGCTGCGTCAAACGCCCGGTGGCTACCTACTCGCCACCGTGCGGCTTTCGCCGGAAAGGCGCAGTTCCTCTACCTCGCCATCGCCCCCGCGCGTTTCTTTTTACGCGAGCTCCACAACGTGTTAGCCACACGGGTTGGGTGGGGCGGACGCGTTCGCCTCACCCACCAACTACGCCGCGACCTCGAGTGGTGGCGCACGGTCCCCACTCAACACAACGGCCGGTCCATCTACAAGCCTATCGAGACCGCCTACCTCCACGCCGACTCGAGCGACTACGGTTGGGGGGCCGTTCTCAACGAGGACTCCAACTATCAAGCCCGTGGCTTTTGGAGCGCTACCGACCGCCAACAACACATTACGTGGAAGGAACTTCGAGCGGTGCGACACGCGGTGGAATCGTTTCTACCCCAACTCCGAGGCCGGCAAGTCCTCCTACACGAGGACAACACTGCGGTGGTCGCCGCCCTCACCAAGCTCACCTCACGCTCTCCCGCCATGATGGCCGAACTCCGTCGCCTATGGTACCTCCTCGACAGCCACGACATCAACATCCGGCCACGCTACATCCGCTCGGCGGCCAACATATGGGCCGACGCGCTAAGCCGGGAGTTGGACTACGAAGACTGGCAGCTCAACCCTCGCGTTTTCGCCTACCTTCAACGCCGGTGGGGGCCGCACACTATCGACCGTTTCGCCTCGATGCTCAACACGCAGCTACCACGCTTCAATGCCCGCTGGCGCGACCCCCTGTGCGAGGACGTCGACTGCCTACACCTCTCCGACACGGCATGGAAGCGCGAGAACAACTACTGCAACCCTCCTTGGTCTGCCCTACCGGCGCTGGCAGCAAAACTCGAACAAGCTCGAGCAGCGGCAACCGTTATCGCCCCCTACTGGCGATACAAAACGTGGTACCACGCGTTCGCACGCTTGGCCACCGAGACCGTGCACTTCCCAGCGTCCCGCGACCTGTTCTTTCCAGGCAGGTTGGGCAAGCACGAAGGGGTCGGGCCGCCCGCGTGGAGCATCGTGGCCTTTCGGCTAACACCCCCTCTTGGCTCTACACTCGACGCGGTGCGATTGGCCGAGCGATACGCCCGGACCGGTTAAATGCGCCTGTAAAGCACGTCCCCCCTCTGCGTACAGGACCGCCGCGCTACGGATTACGCCGTGAAGCAGCACAGTCGCCCTGGTCCACCGATTTAGCTGAAACTTTCCAAGACCTCTTAGGATCTGACAAACTCGGGGTTACAGCGGTTGCCCTACTCAGCAACTCGCTAGCGCCCTCGACGTACACGAGCTACCAAAGCGCAATCAGACAATTTTTTATTTTTTGTGCAGAGGAGAACATCGCCCCGCTACAGGCCACGCCCGCCACAATGGTCCGTTACACAGCCTGGCTGGCCCTACTCGGAACGGTCGCTGCAAGCTCGCTACAACCCTACTTCTCCGCCATAAACAAGTTCTTCCGTGACCACCGGCGCCAACCTGTCGCCGTGGGCGAACTTTTGGCGGACGCCCGCCGTGGCCTCGAAATGCTACAGCACCGCATGGTACCTACCACCGCTCGCCTCCCGCTACCCGCACAAGTCGCCCTAGACATCCTACACTACGCCAACACCCTTCGCGATACTTTCGCGTGGACCCCTGCTGCCTTCCCCCATATGCAACGCTTCAGGGCCTGTCTAGCGGTATGCGTCAATTACACGTTTTTCTGCCGCGCCGAAACCGGCGCCCGCTGCCAGACCGGCGACCTCGTAGTCGACAAGCCTTCGCAGCAAATCTGCCTCTACGTACGAAAGTCTAAGGGGGACCAGCGCCGCGACGCAAGCGGTAAACTTGTCATCGCTATCCCTGTAGCCGCTAACCCCGTCCTGGCGAACCTGATCGACTACTACACGGAACAACGCGCTATATTCTGCACAAAATTCTACAACAAGCCACCCCCGCTCGCCTTCTGGAGTTTTTCACCTTCGGAGCCCTCCGCCGATTGGGGTGCCGCGTCCACCATCTCCACCTGGCTCTCTCTCGCCCTCCTCACAGTCAACTCGTCCGCGCCCGCCGGCTTTAAATGGACATCGCACAGCCTACGGAAAGGCGCGGCGTCCGCTGCCAGCTGCATCGGCGCTCCCCTCCCCGTAATCAAATGTATGGGTGGCTGGGCCAAGAACAGCTCTGTGACTGAAGGAAAATATATTGACCCAACCATGACCCCAACACCTGCTGCTTGGCGGTTCTTCGGCTGGCTCACTCCGTCCCCCCCGCAACACTAATTCTGGTTGTGCAAGCCTTTGGCTTTAGGTTACGGGCAAAACGTGCCCTAGGGTAAATGGTCAGATTGATTTGAATCTAGAGGTTTGCATATCCAATATCATGTGTACGGGACAGTAACTCTAGCGGTTACTGTTACCGTTAATATCGGCACGTCTCACCTGCAGGGCAACCACCTTGCCCGAGCAGTTAGACGCAGCCAACGACCAACGACTTCCCCAACGGTCAGCTCTAGCTAGCCCGTGCCTTATAAGCCGTAGCTAGCCACGAGCCTAGGCACTCTCTGCTTTCGCGCTCAGCCAATCTAGGCTTCGCGCGAACCCACCCACCCATCCCTATAATCCTGCGCTAATTGACCCCCAGACCCTGTCTGTGGGTGTCTTTTGGCCAAATTGTAAGCAATCTGACATCTTTGGCAAAACGTGCCCTAGGGTAAATGTACAATAATTCTAATATGACGAGCTCATCGCTCCTTTTTTTTTTCTTTTTTTTTTTGCGCCCCCGGGGTATGGGACTGGCAGAGAACCCGCATCGCTCCTTTCGTCGCTATGCTCGTCATAAGACCCTTTATCAATATGTACAATTCCTAACATCATGAAAGCCCTGTATCTAAAGATACGTAGTTGCTATTTAGAGGAATGCCGGTATTAATGGCAAGTATCAGCAGATATCACTCGCTATTAATGACGAGCATCAGCAGATATTACTCGCTAATACTCTAATCTTCCAGCGTCATCGTCGTAGACTATGACACTCTCGCCTCCTTAAGCAACAACGTCCTCGTTGTTGGTGTGGTCAGCAGACAACACATCCAGCAGTAGATCAGGACCAGGAAGGGTCGGAAAAATAATATACAGGTTGAAGCTCGCAACCTTAGCAATGCTCCGGGGCGTAGTCGGTAGGTCGAAGAAACATATTCTCGACGCAATTCCCCGAAGTCGACTCCCATCGCGCCCGCTAATTGCTTCTCTCTTAGCCATCCGTAGCATCTAACCGCCTCGCGTTGCTCAGCACCTCGACTGTGACGATATCTGCGTAAGCAGCACCCTCTCAGGAAAGCAGGCAGTCGTCGCAGCGTAGCGGTAGTCCACAGGTTGCCAGGTCGTCCAGCATCGCTGAATAAACAGCAAACATATCGCAGCTCGCTGTAGCGGTCTTGGTCGCCAGTCCTCTGAGACTTGCTTACAGGTAGCCATAAGAAATATCGCTCGCTTCAATAAAGTGTCCTCCAGTACTGAAGCAGTCCTTCAGGCATAGATACTTGCGCTCTTCTACTCGTATGGCAGGACTCGATAAAAGTCTGGTTGTACGAATAGAAAAAAAATTCCGGAAAATAGACTTCTCAGTAGCACGCTCCTCGCGAAGATACGGGCCATCGATAGGTCCGATATTCCACTTGAAGCTTGCGGTAGGCCAACAGCAAAAATACTGCCGCATCGCTAACTCCCTCGTTGAAATCTTCGAAAATATCAGCGTAGCGTAGACCATCCCGTATTTGTTGCTCCCATAAAAGTCACTCCACTTGTCACGCGCTTGCATTTTCACCTTGATAAATCCCTCAATCCTCAATTGCTCTCGTAGTGCCAAAGAAAACGCTGTGCGAGTAGCATCGCGTCTCCAGAACACAATTCGCTAAGCACAGGTGCTATCGGCTTGTAGTCAGCGTCCTCGAGCTAAAATAGAATCTGTCGCTCGCTTCAATTGTTGGCTCCTCGCCGGTGGTCAATCGTGCAAAAAGGGCTCCTCGAAAAGTGTCAAGCTAGAATCCAATCGCTAGTCGCGGTACGGTATAGTCCCGAAACGCGTCGTCGCGAAAGAGAATAAAATCCAGCATATAACTTCTCGCGTGTAGTCCTCTCGCAGTCTCGTCCCATTGCGAAACACTGTACTCGCTACCAAAGAGCCATGCGGTATCGTCTCCACCTCCAAGACAGGATACGGTATCGCCATCGGTAGTCGGGATCCACAGGAAAATCACCACAGATACTGTAGACGAAATATGTCCAGGTGCAGCTGCTCCACATGAATCAGCAGCCACAAAATGGTCTTCTCTCGGAAACAGGAAAAACTCGGTCGATACTCGTACAGATCACAACCCGTAATTTGAAATTAACGGAAAGTCAAAATAATACGAGTAAACTCCACCAGAATCAGGAAAAGTAGCGGTCGTCTCGCTGCGCCTCATCGGATGAAATTCAATCGCACAACGTCCGGAAAAAATAGCCTCGTCTGTGCGAACCGTAGCGACTTAAACTGTCGTCGCCAAAAACAGCACAGGTTGGCGCATCTCCCATCAGGTCAAGCTATGCGAGTCTCTTCGCGCTATGCTTATCGTTCGCCATGTCCTCCTGTCGTGTAGAGAGTCCTGTTGAGTTATCTGCTTCCTTTCGTCTTGTCTCGGTGACTCAGCAGGTCATCATGGTGCTCATCCATACTCCCAATCCGCAATCTCGTCGCGAACAGGTACTTGTAAAAAATTGCATCACTACTGCCAGGTCGCCATTCTTCGGTCACATCTGAATTTAGCAGGTCTCCTCGCTGAAGCCAGATTCGAAATATTCCACGCTAAACTGGAAATACTCCGGTAAAGCCCATAATCAGCTAGGTCCAGCTTCTGTCCAGGTGTGTCCATCTGTTCTCAAATTCTTGTTCCAGTCTCTGTTTTGAGGTTCTGTTCTATTCTGGTCTGTTCTATTCTGGGGTGTAACACGTCCACTAGGTGTCCGCGTCACGTTCTGTCACAGTTCGTTCCAAAATCTCCCGTCCAGGTCACGGTACTGCGTCGTCCAGGTAGCCAGAATGTCCACTTATCAGCCGTATAGTCAGCTCCGAGGTTGTCCAACTGATCGCAGCTGCATGTCACGCTCGCGATACAGATACGGGTACTCTCGAAGTTGATTCGTAGCCTCTCAAAGTTCGGGTACTGATGCAACGGTAAAAGCTCCACTCCACAAAAAGGGTACAGGTACACGACAGAATATAGCGATAAAATCGCAAAATACCGTGTAATACTCCTCATCGCCCAAATTTGTAGAATGACAGCAATTCGTCGCACGAACTCGATCTCGTGAACTCCAGGAAACCAAATAAATCGCAGATTCTCCGTAAACAGGTCGGTAGAAAATTCACCAGTGCAAAAAATGCACAAATGAATCTCGGATGAACCGTAGGACCGGATAAAAAACGTCGCCACGTACCACCGCAAAGACTTCTGCTCGTAGGTATCCTGCCCATACAGGAAACAAACTCGCCAGTAAAAGCAACTTCAACCGCAGTGCAGTCCTCGACGTACACTCGCTAATCGTTGTCGCATCCGCCTGTCTTGCTCGCACCAGTGGTTCGTCAAGCACGTCCAATCCCGTGGCATCCTCGCCTCGGAACAGGGTCGCTGAACGTACTAGACTCGGCGTCCTCTCGGTCCTTCTCAAATTCTGGCATCGCGCTCTCGCGCACGCTCTAGCAGGCCTCGACAGCGTAGTACGCTCGACTCGGCTCACCAGTCTCATTGCCCTCATGGCACAGATGTCTTCGCCGCTCTTGCATCCCGCAATTATTCCGAATTTCCGGTGTACGGGTCACTGCGTACACGTACTGCACCACTCGGTCATCTCATAATATCGGTACGTATAGAACCCACATTCGCTTACTCGTAGTGTAGCGATAACGTCTGTCGCACTCCGTAGTTCGCGAAGTTTCGCGTACCGAAATCTTCAATTCTTCAAATTCTTCTTCTCACCAACGGCTCTTCGCTGGTTCTCTTCTGAAAGAAATCACGCGCGGACAGAAAAACGGAGTCACTCAGGATTTTCTTCTGACGTCTCTGTCATTAATGCGTAGAAGCCTTCCAGATCTTCATTCTCTCTCTCGAACTGTTGCGTACGAGTATACTCCGCCAAAAATGACCAAAATACACTCGCGGCACAGATATGCCGGTATCTGCCAGCCCGTCTCAACAACGTTGCTGTCATCGTCGCTTCTTCAAACTGTTCTCTCTTCAGTCCGAAATCTCAATGGCGCAAACCAGTACAGCATCTCTTGGCCCATACTGGTCTTCTCTCGACGTAGCGTTCGCTCAGCTTCGAAGGCATCTCGCTGCAGGATTGAGCATCTCGTTGCACGCATCTCGCAAAACAATCGACTCGAAGTCACCATAAGTCGTACACGTCGGCGTCTCATCAAGTCTCCGTTGTGTCGCTACAAATGGTACTAGCTCCTAGTCGCAAATCTCGCGAAATCTCCTCGACGCGGTTCCTCGATACAGAAACTCACCCGCCAAGAATTAAAACGTGCGATACTCGTAATCTCGATACGCGGAGGCATACGGCAAGGAATCAAAATCGGCCGGTTTCACATACGCACGCTGTGTTACAAATACGGTATCACAGTGTACTAGCCGGTCGACCAACGCTAGCCGGAAAACCTTCATCTCCCGCGTAAAGCTCCTTTAGCGTCTTCTCGACTCGCTGGTTCTACTGGTCCGTAGTCGCTAGATCACGGGTTCTTGCACGAAGTCCTTGTCGTGCGCCAGCTCGTCAAAAGCCTCTTAAAATAGCTTGAACGTTGGCCTCATCTCCTCCTCGGTAGAATCTTGGCCGCGCTCCATCGTCTCGCCAATCGGACTCGACTCCTTCAACCAAAGCCGGTATACGTCCGCGGTCGGCGTCCCTTCCGTCGAACCTTCGGTGTCCTTAGGTGCCGTCTTGTTCTTCTCCGCCTCTCCAAACATCCCTCTCGTCGCTACCACTAGTGGCTTCCGATACCAAGTGTTGTAGGACCACTCGCCCTCTAGAGCAGGACGAGCGGCACCTGGGGCCCATTTTCTGGATCGTTTCCTAGCGGAAGGAATAATAGAGCGGATGATTGGAAAGGGGTTCTTCTTACAGTGTACCGATAAACGGTAACCCGAGTGACTCCGTGGCAAATGTGCCGGTCGCTAAATTTATAGGCGTCCGGTCGAAGGTACCAGAAAGCCACCAATTCCAATTTGGTGTGCTGTGCTGCTTCTAATCTAAACTACTAAATATTACTATAGACTATTATAATGTCGCAGCACAGCGTCACTATAGAAGTCTCTAGAGACTTCACCTCTAGCTAATTCTAGAACCGGTGCGGGTATAATTATTCATCATCCCACGCTTCCGGTACTGGTACTAACTATTCTATATGTACAATAATTGTAATATGCTCGTCATAAGAAAGATTTGCTTACAAGAAGAACCAGATGACGGTTTTTTTTTTTTTTTTTTTTTTTTTTTTGCGCCCCCGGGATATGGGACTGGCAGGGAACCCGCACCGGCACCCTCTACAGGCGGCGTTTTGCAAGCATGACTGAGAGCAGAAGTTCGAAACAAACCTCAACTCATCATCGATCATGCTCCCGGGTAGGCGACGCTCGTGTGAGTGCATTAAGTACCATTGTACGAGAACCGTACCGTACTGCGCTAACCCCACACGAGGCCAGTGTTGGAGTTTCAGATGACGGTCTTATGCTCGTCATAAGACCCTTTATCAATATGTACAATTCCTAACATCATGAAAGCCCTGTATCTAAAGATACGTAGTTGCTATTTAGAGGAATGCCGCTATTAATGGCAAGTATCAGCAGATATCACTCGCTATTAATGACGAGCATCAGCAGATATTACTCGCTAATACTCTAATCTTCCAGCGTCATCGTCGTAGACTATGACACTCATGGACAATGGCACGTGGGAACTGGTTGACCTCCCCGCTTGTCGTGCGATCGTTAACAACATGTAGATCTACAAGATTAAGTAGGACACATAGTGTGAAGTATCTCGCTTTAAGGTCCGCTTCGTGGCGAAGGGATGCAGTCAACGTGCGGGTCTTAACTACACGGAAACCTTCTCCCCGGTCGTCCGCATGGCTAGCCTCCGCCTAGTCCTCGCCATTGTTGCCGCCATGGACCTCGGTCTCTATCAACTTGACATCGACACCGCCTTCCTGTATGGCCCCACAAGAGAGGATGTTTACATGCGCCAAACCCTAAAAGCCCTTCGGGTTCTCTAATGGCACGAATAAAGTGTGCCACCTCAAACGCTGCATGTACGGCCTCAAGGACAAAGAGCCCCCCCCCCGGCGTAAAACCCGAACCCTAAGTCCCATATGGAAGTAGTGGGTGCGCCCTTAGACAACAACTGATTCATTGGCACTTGTTGTTTTAAAATCTCATTTACTACCTAAAATTTCTGGGCTTGAATTCCACAAACTCGTCCTACAGCCCTCACTTCCATCTCGCAACCAACTATAGTACGTAATGATGCCTGCGGATAAGTGCATGTTTCCGCCCGGTTCTACAACAATGTGACGAGTGCGGTCTTGCAACAACACATTGCAAGACATTGTACAAGTACTCGCTACTACTAATTCTAATCCGTACTTTTCCATCGGATAGCACGTCGATACGTCGCTACCACAATTTAGCGGGGGCTCTAATGCGCACAGTACTATCAGTACCTCCCGGTACGTACGAGTACGCACAGTAAATCTAACTAACTAGACGACGCGCCAGACGAGGTTCCCAATGCTAGACGATATTTCCAATGATGGACGAATCGTGTCGCTGTTCTGTTGACGACGGTTGGAGAGCCCTAGCACATGCCACGTAGACCAGGCGAGAGCATGTGCAACCTAGCTAGGCAAAAGCTATTCAAGCCTAGTGCAGTAAAGGGAGGTGATAGAACCATTTAACGAATTCCTTTGTTCACTTGCAATCAAATGTTCAACGATGAACAATAAGCATCTTCACATCTTTCCCTCCATTTGTACTTCCACATGCAAAGTTTGTAGCAGCAAGCACAATTGTGCCCGCAGTTACCTCGCAGCATGCCAAGTGCCATAACAATGTGTGGCGAATACTCTCATATTGAAGTACAAATGACTATAGGACTCGTACTTATCGCTACTAGTGGCATTCAATACACTCCATCCGAGAAAGTGTCCACCCACAGTTGTACAACCACTGCAATTAGCTCAAGTCTCAGCACAATACTAGCGTGCTTACATGTGAGATGAACTACGCGACACAACGCGTTTGGTCACGTTCTCACGTATTCACGTATGTCCGAGGCAACAGTTATCACGTCACATGATACTAGCTTCCGAGGGTCGCGTGACGCTTCAAGATTGAAGGCGAGCTTGGATTGGCTACTTAAGCCAGCGCAATGGAGGCAGGAGATAAGTCACTTTTCATTTATTTCTCATGTAATTGAAATTGTATTACTACAATACCCGCAAATTGGACCGGTTGTTGTCTAACAACAATAAGTTGCTAATCCATTTAGGACACTTAAGAGCAGAGATTGGGCCGGGTGCTCGTCGACCATGTACCCATATCGACACACCTATTTGCAATGTGTGCCGGCGTTCCTCGGAGTTAGGGCACTAGTAAACGTAACACAAACAAAAAGGTGGCGATCGATGCGGGGCCATGAAGTCGAGCCACACGACAGGCCTTGGTCGATCCCGTGAGGCCCCTACCTTACACGGCGGACTTCCAAATGCAACTCCCGCCCCTTATCGCCCCCGCCGCCTCAATCACGATCTCTTCAAGCACACGGACAGCCCGATCTGACCGTAAAGTTAAATAATGACATACTACGAGCAAGGGCACCGGGGGATATGGTCCATAAGCAGAGAGGTTGTCGAGCACTCACCCGACATTGCAACCCCCGAAGTCGTCGAGGAAGAGCCGAATCCACGAAGCACCGTAGGAGCCTCATTGCACCGTGGACATTTTCGAGCGTGGGAAGCTCCCTCTAGAGTAAGCCACACTACCCGGTGTTCGACAAACATATAGCGATCATACGGCACCCTAGAAATGGACTCGTATGAGGAGAAAAAGAGCGCCTAAGCACAACGACCGGTACCCAAAGTGGTGTGCATCTAATCCGTTGAAGAGGAGCCACAAAACGCTCCTTGAAAAGGAGGTCAAGGATACGCACTACGGACTCGCGAATGAATATTTCTTTGAAGGCTTTTACAAGAAAAGGCAGTGAAAACCAACAAGCAAAAAGGAGCAAGGAGGAAAAAACTCTCGTGAATGAAATTCAGAAACGATATTCCATGATTTTGTTGCTTTTTATAAACTCAAATTAATGATAATTGTATTAAGAAAAAATCCGTTCCCCCCTTGCGCCTCCCTTCCCCCCCTCATCGGGGGCGCCCATGCAGGTCCCCCCCGCTCGCTCCTTCCCTTCCCCTCCCTCCTTCCTCCGTGTTCGTAGCGGGACGGCAGGGGAGGGTGGCTCTGTGTGTTCTCTAGCGATCCACGCTGCTCCCGGGGCCTTGTTATGGCCGACGACAAGGCCGTTGACCGGCCTTCGCGTCTTGTTCCCGGGCCGTCCCGACATGATTCTCCCTCTCCGCTTCCCCCTTTCGCCAGGCCCTCCGCGTCTTAACCTCCCCGTCGTGACTATATTGTTGGTCGTGCCCGTGCTACGGTCCGTGCGTCGACTGATGTGTGCCCCTTGCATCCCATGTCCGTACTTCCGCATCGGGCCGCCGCGCCACTCCTCGTCATCCCGTGAGATGCCCTTTTCGCTCCGCTTCGTCTCTACCCCCCCTTGTGGCTCTTGGGCATCTGTCGTTCGTGCCACTTGTGCCGCCCGTCGTCCCCCTGCGAGTCGGCCCGGGTGTGGGGGGGCGGAGGCTATTGTGCGGCGGGTTGCTAGTGTTGGTGCTGGTGGGCGGCGAGCTACACCTGCCGCTCCTGGTTCGCGGGAGGCTGGTGTTGCTCATGCTGCAGAAGCCGGCGGACATGAGGATAATGACTGTGGTAGTGGTGATGATGCTACTACTCATGGCGGTGGTGCTGCGGCTGTTAGTTGGCGGTTGGCTGCTGATGTTGGCATTGGCGAGCACAATTCCGCAACAAGGGGTGTTGGCGTTGCTCGTGGTGCTACATGGGGTGCTACTGTTGATGCTGCTGCATGTGTTGGTGTTGTTTGGCGGTCGGATGTTCTTGTTTCAACTAGTGGACAACGAGTTGCTGCTGCTAGGTCCATTGGTGTTGTCGCTTGTAGTATCGTTGGTGTTGTGGTAGTTGCTAGTGTTGGTTCGCGGTCAACTATTACTGCTATTGATGGTGGGCGGATGAATGCTGATGTTAGTGTAGCCGTTGCTACCGGTGGTGTTATTGATAATGCTCTTGGTAGTGTGGGTGCTACATGTGGGGTTTTGGCAGCTGTTGGTGTTGGTTAGCGGCCGGCTACTGCTGCACTTACTAGCGGACATAGAGATGCTGCCGGTAGTGCGGCTGGTGGCGTTGTTATTCGTGTTGTAGTAGCCACCGGTGCCGGTTCTCTGCTAGCTTTTGCACATGGTGGTACTTCTAGTGGTGATGTTGCTACAAGTGGAGCTACTGCTGCTGGATGGCACCACGTTGTTGTATCTGTTATTGATGCTGGTGAGCTTCGCCATGCTGCTGTTGGTGCTGCTGTTTTTGGTGGTGGTGGTGGTGCTGGTGGTGGTCCTTTTTCTGGTAGTACTGTTGCATGTGTGGATGCTGGTGGGCGGCCGGTTGCATGTATTCGTAGGCAGAGGGTTGCAAGTAGTGGTGATATTATCGGTGTTGTTATTGATGCAAGTGGGCAAAGGGTTGCACTTGGTGGTGGTGGTGGTGTTGCTATTGCTACAAGTTGAGCTATTGCTATTGGATGGCACCATGTTGTTACTCATGCTGGTGGGCTTCGCCATGCTATTGGTGTTGTTGCTAGTGCTTAAGGTAGTGGGGGTGCTACATGTGGGGTTTTTGTATCTGTTGGTGTTGGTTGGCGGCCGGCTGCTACTGCACCTACTAGCGGACATGGAGAAGCTGTTGGTAGGGCAGCTTGTAGCGTTGTTGTTCGTGCTATAGTAGCCACCGGTGTTGGCTCTCGGCTAGTTGTTGCACATGGCGGTACTTCTGGTGGTGGTGTTGCTACAAGTGGAGCTACTGTTGCTTGATGGCACCAAGCCGCTGCTGCTGGCACTGATGCTGGTGGTCTTCGTCTTGTTGTTGTTGGTGGTGGTGGTGGTGCTGCTGCTATTGATGTTGTTGCTGGTACTAATAATGCATGTGTTGATGCTTGTGGGCGGCCGGTTGCATGTATTCGTAGGCATAGGGCTGCAACTAGTGGTGATGCTATTGGTGTTGTTACTTATGCTAGTGAGCGTCGAGCTCATGTTGTTGTTGTTGTTGTTGGTGGTGGTGCTATTGCTACAAGTGGAGCTATTGCTTTTTTATGGCACCATGCTACTGATGTTGTTACTTATGATGGTGGGCTTCGCCATGTTGTTGGTGCTACTGCTTGTGGTGGTGTTGTGGATGGTACTCATGCTGCATGTGTTGATTCCAATTAGGCACACAATCAGCCACAGTAATTATTCTCAACATCTCCCACATCGCTAATATGCTTGGGTTGCATACTGCAACGGTGACTTTAAGCACAGGTGGGAGCATCGCTACGTCAAGGAGATAGCCGTCTCGGGGATCCGATACGGTGTTTTTCTTGGAGCGTGGTCGCCCTCGTCATCGGAAGACTCGCCATAACGAGGCTCCATAACGAGGTCGTCGTTGGTGTGGTCGGGTATGCTTTCTGCGTTTGTAGGCCGTGACATTAAGTTCGAACTATAGCTAGCGAAAGCACCCCACCATATAAGGTAGTTCGGTAGTGTGAGTTCGATAGTCTGCGGACCGGTACCACTCACTACCGACCCTCTGTAATAAATGGTACGAGTAACGCATCGTCCGTAAGTGCACATGGAATTTGCATAGCTAGTCGGGGGGATTGAAAGGGCATTCGCACTGCAACGCATTTTGTGTAGATGATCTGTGTGGGTCTGGGAGTTGCACTGCCAGCTTTGTCTAGTTTAGCGTAAAAGTTGCGTGCGGGATCGTGTTCTAGCGGCATGTCGACGCAATTGACCACCCCACACAGTAGCCGACGGACGCGCCGACCGTCCCATAGCTTTGGTACCGTTCTTGTCGTCACGCACCACCTTTTAGATTTAAAAGGGAGTATATGCGGGTAGAGAAAGATGCCTTTCGCGTCAGGGTCGTTTTCGTGGTTGTGGTGATGTATGCCGACAAGCGATCAGACCAAATCAGCCCTTCGAACAGCTTCCGCCCCCTCCTGGGTCGTGAGCCGACGGAGTTGAGCTAAGGACACTTTGGGGTACACGCCCCTGAAGTTTGACAAAGTACTAACTTTTCCTCGCGTGGGGGTGACCAGTTTTTTACGAGACTCTTGTGTATGATTAGTCATACAAATGTAGTACTTATCATACACATATCCCCGAGGCACTAGCGGCCGGTTGCTCGTATTCGTAGACAGAGGGCTGCAAGTGGTGGTACTACTACATGTTGTGTTGCTGCGGGTATGGGTAGTGGTGCCGGTTGGCGGCCGGCTGCTGCCCCTTGTGGTGGTGCTGTCGGTGTTATAGCAGCCGCCAGTGCCAATTCATGGCCAACTATTGTTGCTGGTCCTGATGGGCAAAGAGCCGATCGTGTCGCTGCCGGGGGCGCTTTTGCACTTGTTGGTGTTGGTTGGCGATCGGCCGTTGTTACCGGTGTTCATGGGCAAAGGGTTGCAGCTAGCGGTGCTGCAGTCGATCCTGCTATTGCTGTTGTTATTGCTACTGCGGTGGGAGCTTCGGCTGCCGAGGTTGGCTCGCGCTAAGTTGCTAGTGTTGGTGTTGGTGTTGGTTAGCACAGACATGCGGCTGGTGGTAGGGCCGGTGGTGGTGCTTATGCAGTTGCTTGTGTTGGCTCGAGCCCGGTTTGCTCTTGCAAGGGCTCTTTGACACATGGCTCTAGCTTGTGACGGCGCTACTAGTGGTGCTTCTACAAGTGCTAGTCGGCGATTGGCCGCTGCCGCTTGGGCTCGTGGGAAAAGGCTTGACGGCGGTGCCGGTCCTGCATGCGCTGGTGCCAGTGGTCAAAGTTTTGCTGCTGGCGGACAAAGGGTTGCATGTGCTTTTGTTGGTTGGCGGCAAGATGTTGTTGCTGGTAGGCAGCGGGTTGCGGCTGCAAATACTGGTGCTCGGGCTTCTGTTGGTGTGCGGCTCACTCAAGGTATTGATGCCGGTGTTGGTAGGTGGCAAGCTGCCCGTACTAGTACTAGTGGGCGGCAAGTGTGTGGTGTACTACATGCGTGTGGTGGCAGTATTGTCTTTTGAGGGCGTGCGACTATCGACGGTGAAGATTATTTTGCTTCTCGGTCGGAGCCGGGCCTAAGTGCATAGGGTGCTATGTCCCCGTCGCGGGGGGGGGGTGTTAAACTTGCGCCCCGTGTGGCATACGGTTTGCTAGCCGTAATAAATGGCGCTCTAATTTCGCCAGACATACTAACATGTTCATGAATGGCAATGGCCTCTCCATTTCTGTACACCGTCGCCAAGTTCGCCACCTTGCGACCTCCTCTCCGGCCTTATTCTCCCTTTATGCCTTGGGCGCTCACCTTTTATCTTCCACCCAAGCTCGCCCTCTTTCCGCTCCATGCTTGTACTATGTGGCCGCTGCCGTTTCTCCAATGACGTCTCATGATTGTGTTGGCTGCTCCCGCCCGCCGCACCATGGACCATGCCCCCTCCGAACAATTGTCACCCCTCCCCCCCTTGCCTCTAGTGGACTTTCCCCCTTGGCTTCACTCCCTCCCCCTTCCCCCCCCCCCCCCCCCCCCCACACCTCAATCTAATGGACTCCCGTTAGCTCATGGAGAAGCTTTTACGCCCTTGTCTGCTGCCGCACTCCGCCAAGAGGATGCTCTCCGATCTCCCCCTCGCGCTGCTGCTCCTGGCGCATGGTGCTCCGACAACGACCCTATCGCTTGCCGATTGCGGCTCACGCATGTAACTGCGGCCCGGGGGGTTTGTGCGACAGAGACAAATAACCTCAGATTTGCTCCATTAGACACCCTCGAATATGCGACCTCCCTTCACTCGACGGACTTTCGTGCCGCCGGAGCTTTTTTGGCAAATCACCTCTTTGGCGGCCTCCTCCTCTGTCCGTTTCCGGCGGTGGCCGGTGCTCGCATCCGCCCCCTTGTCCAACGTCGAGTCCGTCTTTTGTTCTCTACGTCCGGAGAGGACGAACTCACGGGCATTGGCACCCTTTTACGTGATAATCGAGATGGAGGTGAGTTTCCCGTGCGTGTGTTGTAAGTAATTCCCAATGTAGATTAGTTACATAGAGCTAATGTATGCTTTGCTAGAAGTCCTTATGAACATGACATCGATAAGAGTGCTTGGGCGAGGCTGAAGATGAGGCGCCAAGCTTGGGTGAGGCTGAAAAGCTTACGGTAAGACCACGACGCGCGACGGGATAGCTCAGGAACGTGGAGCACATTCTTCAGCATGGCCGGAATCTCCTCTCCCCCATCGCGCTCGAGCTTGTGTCGAGCCTCGGAGAATGGCCTCGCAGGGGTGGCCGTCACGTCCATGACCGCCGGAAAAGCAACCGGGGAGTCCACCTACGCAGAGTTACCTCCGGTGTTGGTGTCCGGCACTCGGACCTGCGATGACCCTTCTTACTACAGCCATGGCAAACACCACGATAAACCCTCGCTGCGCCTCTGCCATGTGAGGCACGACGAGTATCCGCAGCTCCTTGAAGATATTTCAGTTGATCTTGGAGCTCGGAGACTTGCCGCTTCAAAAGATCAGTCGTTGCGTCATCATGAGACGCTGCAAAAGCCTTAGGCGTTGGAGGCTCCGTTGTATGCGATTGCGCACGACTCTCGATGCGCATACCCTTTTGACGACGATCACGCTTGACGGCATCCATGCTGAGGTTATGTACATCCCACGTGTCGGTGATGGAGTGGTATTCGCCGCGTAGGACTTTCACCAAGTACATGATGACACGCCGGTCGTGGACGACGTCCCCAACTCGGGCAAGCTGTCGTTGCAGTCGAACTAACCGGTTCAAGTATTGAATGCCGCTCTCGCCGTCCGCTTGCGGCGTCTCCAAGTCCTGCAATAGTTCCGTACACCGGTAAAAACCATCGTCCTTATAATGATTGACTAACGCTGTCCATGCAGTGTGGCCGCAGGTGTTGTCATCCTCGCTAACATTCTCGATAATGGAAAAATCGTCCTCCGGCAGCGTAAGATCAATGTGGAGTACATGTCGACTTGTTTTTGAGAGGAAGCGGCACCATCCGACGACAAAGCCGGAGCCCACTTTTGCATCATGCCAAATGCACGGAAACGTTTCTTCCACGCATCAAAATATCGTCTCTCCCCACTGAATTTCGGTAGTTTTACAGAGTTCATATCAGGTGCGTCGGATGCGCTCTCAAGAGCACCAAAAAATCAGGAAAAAAGCCACCAAGAAAAGCACCAAGTACCGGTCAAGAGGCGGGCAATACTGCTCAGAAAAGGAGACGACAAAGGGCTGACCGAAGACGCAGCTGTACTCCCGGAGTCTATACAGCCAAGGCAATCAAAAACGAGTCTTAGAAAGTCGGTCAAGTGACGTCGTATAGGAGTGCTAGTACACTTGTGGTAAGATGCCTTTCCAAAAAATTCAGCCGGACTACTATAGGCTTTCACGAGAGAAGAAAGTGGGGGGTGACAAGCTCCGGAAGCAAACAAAATTCCAGAAAGCGCCAAGCTATAGCAAAGGAAAGCAAGCCGATCTTCACGTCACACGAGTCGGCGTCCGGGGGTTCAAGGCTCCAAGCGACACGAAAAAGTCCCTACTAGCCTGGTATCGAAGTAAAGCTACAAACACAAGTAAGAGCCAGCCACTTTGTGAGCCAGCCGCACCTCACGTATCGTGCGACACCACAAAGGTTTACCACTCTTCGAGAAGCAAGCTCTAGGTTCCAGTCAAGACAAATGACTCCAACAACTAGGAGCTTGAGGGCCCATAACTTGTCAAAGTTGAGGGGGCGACAAGGAATAGTTACACTCGGTGAGTGACACTGCGTGTCATCTCACCCTCAGCAAGTGCCTAGCACTTGCCTATCACAGCGCACGCACTCACCTTGTGGTGAGCACACGCCAACGTACATTCTGAACCTTTACATGATATCTAACGCTCAGCAACTTGCCACCATCAACAACCTAATCCTCCCTATTGTTGATTGACTTATCATCTTTTAGTGCTCAGTCACAGCCGTACTATCACGATGCTACTAACCAACATTGCTGTGTAGCAACTTGATTCCCACATAAACTATGTCTCGCAACAATCACAGAAGCATGCTGCACTACTTGAGAAGTTCTCTTGTGACCTTCGGGGTCCTGTGCATGTACCCTCCCCGTACGGAATGCCTTATTGCCTATTGTTATCGATCACCACACAATGTATATGTGGCTTCGAGTTACGAAGTCAAAGGATGAAACATGCTCGAAGTTGGAGCCCATCGTACTGGACGCACGCAACACTCATGCCATGTGTTACTCACAACTTCATGCATTTGCCCCCTTCATTAAGTTCGATTCGGACTTTGGGTTTGAGGCATCAGAGACACAACTCATGTGCACACGCATAGGTTTCAGCACACAAGTCTCAGCCCCCTATGCACATCATATGCTGTGAAAGGTAGAGCGTCCATGGCTGGCGCACACTGCGTGACTGTGCCTCCTCCATGCTTCACGCCATGTCTGACCCCAACAACATGTGGTCGCGTGCGATAAGCACGGTTGTCCACCTGCGCAACCATACCTTCAACCGAGTTGTGGGCCCTTATGGAGGGGTTCACATCACACTCCTCACATGTGCCGTGCATGATGCGTCAAACTTCCGAGTGTTTGGGTGCGCGGTCTTTGCCAAGGTGCCTGACAAACTCAGACGGAAACATGGCCTTAAAGCATTCCGAGGGGTAATGGTGGGGTACTCCCAGAACTCACCGGGCTACCGCGTGTATAATCCCGCTACGCGGCGCATCACTACGTCGGTTCACGTTAAGTTACAGGAATCAGTGCCGGGCTTTGCGACCTCACATCATGTTGACTCGTCGATCGATGTGCTTTTCGACGCTGACGATGACTCAGATGCCCCCGGCGTGCCCCAACCCGCTGATTTGGGCCAGAATGACGTGGACCTAGTTGACACAACGCATGATTCAGATAGACCCACTCGTGTTTGCGGGCCGCCATCTCATTTTGAGGACTACGTCGCTCATGTGTCCACAGTGCCACGCGTGTGTGTCACTAACGTATGTTCGCTTTACCTCTCTGACCACGTGGAGGACATCGTGGCCCTCCCTGACCTATCCATGATGGGTTTTCACCCACGGCACAAGTCCCTTGAAGGACCCGTCGTGGACGTGGCTCTAGTGTCCGCGAGTGTTTGTGTCGAACCGGCATCCTATCAGGCAACATTTGCGAGTCCCCAGTCCACGGAGTGGCAATAGGCCATGCAACTCGAGTTCGACTCGCTGATATCTAACCAAACATGGGGCATAGTTCCCTTGTCTGTTGGACGCCGAGTCGTCAACAACATGTGGGTTTACAAGGCTAAGACAGACGCCTTTGGGGACGTTTCGCGGTACAAGGCCCGGTTTGTCGCTAAAGGCCTCAGCCAGCGCGAGGGCATCGACTACACCGAAACATTCTCGCCTATCATCCGCCTTGCCATCCTCCGCATCTTCTTCAGTATCGCGGCTGCCCACGACCTCGAGCTGGGCGGTCTTGACATCGACACGGCATTCTTGTACGCACCCATTAATGAGGATGTCTACATAAGACAACCACTTGGGTTCCACGACGGCACCTCCAACGTGTGCCACCTACGTCGCTGCTTGAACGGCTTGAAGCAGTCGCCTCGAGAGTTTAATGAACTCCTTCGCGAATGGCTTGTCTCTAAGGGTTGGCGGCATCTCATGTCAGATCCGTGCATCTACATTTTTTGGCAGACGGGGTCTTTGCCATGATCGCGCTCTATATCGACGACATCCGTGTTGCGTGCTATAACATTGCCTGGCGAGTGGCCTTCACCGCTCTCGTACGCTCACGGTTTGACATCAAGGATCAAGGCGAACTTTCGGACATCACTGGCATGCACATCAATAGGGACCGATCCGCGTGCACCATCAGCCTATACCATGGCAAGTACGAGCCCGAGCTCTCGAGAAGCACGATATGGTCGAATGCAAGCCATCGTGCATGCCCATGGATCATGGTTTTCTAGCGGCTATTTCGAAATATACCCATGTGCCTCTTACCGGGACGGGCCTTGAGATCTACCCCAGCCTGCTCGGTAGTCTCATGTACGCCGCGGCATGCACGCGATCGGAAATTTCGACCGTGCTCAGCATCCTCGGCTCAGCAAAGGCCAACCCTAGAGTGGCCCACATGTAAGCCCTAAAGAAGGTGTTAAGATACCTCAAGGGCTCACCCAGCATGAGCCTGACGTTGGGGGGGTACATACAACTCACTCCAACTCACAGGGTTCGCTGATGCGGACTTGGTCAACGACAATGAGACGCGCCGCTCACGGTCATGGTTTCTTTTTACACTAGGCAGGGGTGCATTCAGATGTAAGTCACGCAAGCAGTCCTGCGTCGCACAGTCCACGTGCGGAGCATAGTATAACTCGGCAGCGGACGCCACCAAGGAGGCAATTCACATTCGTCAGATGCTATCCGAAAACTTCAGTCGACCTGTCAGCGGGACGACCACCATATGGGAAGACAACTAGAGCTGTGTCGCCTACTCGCAGAATGCATTGGTGAGCGAGAAGACCAAGCACATCGATCTGAAATACCACTTTGTGAAGGACAACGTGCAAATGGGAACCATCAAACTTCGGTACCTACCGACTGGTGCCATGGTCATTGACATGCTTACCAAGCCACTACATGGACATGCACTCGTGAAACACTGGAGCGCTATCATGGGTATATCCGGACCCATGCATCGATAAACCTTGTAGAGGGGTGTAGTAATCACTTCCATCCGACTACAAGCTATCTTGAGGGGGAGTGCCGTAAGTAAATCCCAATGCAGATTAGTTGCATAGAGGTAATGCATGCTCTGCTAGAAGTCCTTATGCACAAGACATCGACGAGAGTGCTTGACGCACGATATTACTAGCTAGCCTATAGACAGCTAACACCTCTAGTCCCCATCACTTCTCTTGTCTCGACACCAGCCGTCACCCAAGGCTGGTCGTTAGCGTACCTATAACCATCACACCGCAAGTTATAGTATCTTCCGTATCGAACCGTGCATACCATGTTCAACAGTGTGCCGGCGGCTTTTGCGTATAGATGTTGTGGTGGTAGAGGCCAGGGTGGTGGGGGGGGCTCTCGTCGTCGCCGGGCCCAACCCACTCAACGGGAGCAACATCACCCACCGACTCACCTCTTTGAAGGTGACCTTCGACGCCGTGTTGCCTTCCGTCGAGCCCGTTAGCTAGTGGAAGTTGGCCAGGTGCGACGGGCCCGTATGGCCATGGACGGAACCGTCTTCGGAATTGTGGAGGACGCGGATGCGGCCATGGTTGCTCTTCAGCGGTTGCATCCTCCGCATGGTACTCCACACCCCGACTGTGACCTCCCCAATCCCGTGCCCCCCCCCCCCCCCGGCGCGCTCACCCCTCACTTATATAGATGACCGTGACAGCCTGAAAATATGACAAGAGTCTATGCTCTTTGTCCTGAGAAAAGCACCTCGCTTGTCAGCCCTCATGTTGATGGCTGGCCATGGGAACATGTCCGTGACTTGAATGTTCCGGCATGGCGTAAGTGGGTTAACCGCTACTCGGCGGGAGACATTCCCGAGACTGCGGCTGACTTTCTGGCGAGTGCGACCGGGTGGGCTCTTGAAAAGCAAACATGGGTCGACCGTGATGCCACTCGCCTTCGGGGTGAAACTCCTTAAGTTTGGCCGCTTGTTGCTGGCAGCGTCATGTTGCGGTTAGCTCATTGTCACACCATTTCGCGGATAGCAACTGTTGCGGCCGACCACTTGGGGCATGTACAAAGATCGGTTTTCACAAACAACATGTATCGAGCGAGCCATTCATACCACTTGTATTGGCCTACAAACTCTTCATGATTGCAACCTACAAAGCTTGGACATGAAAAACGCCTTCAACACCATTTGCCGCCGGAGTTTCCTTGCATAGTTGTACAAGAATCCCGACTTGCATCCCATTATCCCGTTTGTTGAGATGACATATTTACGGGACTCCACGGTGTATTATTTCGACCACAACAGGCTCGTCCCCCCTCGGAGCAGCAGCTACCCACCCCGCCTCGGACACCACAATCAAAATCCTGGTGACCTCTACCCCTCCCTCGCATACAATAAATCGCGCTGAATTGGCAGGCATAGATATAGGCCTCCAACTTGGCCGCACCCACCTCCTCACAGACAGTGTGTGCTCCCTCCGCCTCATACAAGGATACTTAAACTGCCCTTCCGCTTATAGACACAACATCCACCGCGACACCCTCCTATCCATCACACACACCCTTAAAACCCGCTGCGACGCAGGCATCCGTACACACCTCGGCAAAATCAAAGCCCACAACCACTCCCGAGGTAACGACCTAGCAGACACCCTCGCCAACCAAGTAGCGGATGGTCACCCCCCCGACACTACATACACCACAGGTTCAGAGGTCACGATAGGCCACTTGACATGGCCATATACCCTCATTCCACAAACCCTAGGGGGGGTCCATTACCCTACAGATACACCATCCTCAAAGCCGACGCACACACCTACAGCACCAAACACACACACACACCCCTCCCGCAAACAACCAAACACGGTGCCCTCCTCGCCCGCGCCGCGGAGGACGGCGCCGATTTCTCTTTCCACAAGAAACACTCAACCCTCACAAATATCCAGTTCACACACAAGCAAGAATTCATGTGGGGAGTCCACAACACCCGCCTTCTTACTCATAACCCCACCCTGCGCTGCCCCTTATGCGGCCAATTCACTAGCAACGGCCACATGGCCGGTAACTGCCCCACCATGTCCGGCCTCAGACAGGACCGACACAACAGCGCGCTACAACTCCTACTCTCCCTACTAGAGCGCCACAACGGAGGACGCTCGGAAACCATCACTGCAGACTTCGGTAACAAACCCATAAAATAATTTGCTTCCCCCACTCCTGCCCACACTCCGCTTGACTGCCACCCACCTCACCCCACCCACATGCCCACCCGCCTCGTTGCTGCTGACGAAGGTCTCTCGCCCGACTCCCTAACCTCGTGTCCTGCCGTCCTCCCACCCGAGATTCTCCCCCCCGCGCTACGACCCCCCGCACACAAACCCGACTTCATCCGCATCCTCGAACCTCGATTCGTTGGTCACTCAAACGGTCGCCGACGTTACGCATCCATCAAAAAGATTCAGATAGGGGAATGGAAGTACTGCACGGACAATAACCTCTCCCACACAGCTAACCTCATACGTGCCAAATACACACCCCTTGCAAACGCCATCCGCAGCCACTGGCCAGGCACGGTGGTAGACATCCTTCCCATCGTCATGAGCCGCACAGGTACACCGCACTCCTCCACCATCACGAGTCTCACTTCCCTACTCACCGCCCGCACCGACCCTCCTGATAAACTCATCTCCAAAGCACGCCTCGACACGTCTCGAATCCTTGCACAACTCCACACGCATACTATCCAATGGCTGCATCATCTCCTACTCATATACCGCATCAAATCTCGCACGACCTCCCGCCGCGCCTCCGCACATTGCCCCTTCGCACGCTCCTGAATGCACGCCGCCCTCGCCTCGTCTTGCACAACTCCCCGGGGGGGAGTAAAACCCCCGAGCATCCCTGGAGAGGCTGGATCTAGGTGGTTAACGGTCTAGCCCTGACTTGTAAGTTCCCTGTATGGCATAGTTGGGAGGGCCCATAGACAGCAGCCGGCGCATACGGCTTTTGGTGTAAAACCGGCGCATACGGTACATGTTTAAAACAATTTCAATTTCAATTTCAATTTCGACCACAACGATGCTTCGCTCTTGCACGGCAAGGTTCAGTTTTGTACGGTGTCCGACAAGGAGATCCTCTTGGCCCGTTTTTGCTCGACTTGGCGATAAGTACCCCCCTCCGGAATGTTGGGGAACGGTGCAAG
>JAPMLY010000092.1:0-67500 GCA_026401115.1 Tetraselmis chui
CTGTTTTTCGAACAGTGGACTGAATTTCACGAATGAATCAATTGCCAGAGACTGCAAGTGTGTAACCGCTTACCCCTTTCCCCACATGGTTGCTGTCACTTCCATGCTTCTGCAAACCTCTTCTACTCTTCTGTCTTCAGTGTCTCTCATCCTATGCACGTCAGTGTGCAGTTGGGGGTCGTCGTTTTCATCTGGCGCAGAACTGAAGATAGGTGTGCCAGATTTTAAACAGAAAATTTGGACAAGTCACCGGTTGGTAGTCCATGTGAATGTGGCAGCTAGTAAATAAATGGTTACAAGTTCCAATATTGTCCCTGGTTGTGTTAATATTGTAAGTAAAGTCAGCCTTCAAATGGATCACGATGCTGGACCAAAATGACACCCAAGTGACACGGCGTTCATTCACTATCTACCTCCGTTTATGGGAGCGGAGTCGTTATCGATGTGACGCCCTCAGCCGGAAGTGTATTACTGTCTGCTGGTACGACCCCCGTCCGGCAGCATTGTAAGCGATGCTGGTTGCTAGTAGCCCGGCATATTTCAGGTTGGTAACATATTAGTATCCGGGTCGTGTTCAGATTTTGCAAATGATTGTGGGATGTACTACTTTCGCGCTTAAATTTGAACCAGCGAGGTGGATTTTCCATTCGACGCCATTGGTAGAGTCAGATACGTTTCTGGTGAGTCAGAGCACTCGCGCTATTTATAAAAGATTGAATGCAAAGAGTTGTTACAGCGTATGATTGACTGTATGTGCTGTGGAGGTGTCCGGCATTTCTATGCACAGGTTCATTCCGTCGCATTCCCCAATAGATTCTCAGGTTGCAGTTCATCGGACGGGACGAACAGTGGTGAATGGCAGATTAAAATTGCAGCCGTTGTCGCAACTCTTAAGTTATAGGACTGGAATGACTCACTAGGCCTTCGCAACATCTCATCACCTCCGTGTGGCACTCATCGGTGATGTCATGTACACAAAAAAATTCAATAGATGTCATCGCACGCGGGTAGTGAGTCAATTGGCATTTTGCTTAGTTGCCGAAAAAAATCTACTTTGCGGTACTATTGAGAATGTGAAGGTGACCAAATACGACTATGCCCTATTCCAGCCACTGCACATTACCCGATTTTTAAACCTCATTGTCATCATCGTGGTCATCGTCGCTGTCGTCGCCACGACGGCCGCCATGCTGGTGCTGATAGTGACATCGTCGTCGTCATCGTCGCTAGCCGCAACTCAAGGGTCGACCTCTTTATCTTCAACCCGCCACGCTCGAGCTTGGCGTCGGCAAAGCAAACTGCGTCCGCGAAAATTTCGCTCTCGAATAACCGCCCTTCGACGTATTCCTCCCGAGCGAGGAGAGCAGCTTCGTCGGGGACTTGACCGTTAACATCACCCTCATAGCGGTGGCGCCACCCCCCTCGGAACACTCGTCCACGGCGTCCAAAAGGTCGCGGCCCAGTCCAACACCCCCGCCGCCACGACCACGCCCGCCGCCACGACGGCTCCCGCCATTGTCGCCACACTCGATTACGTTGGACGGAGATAACTCGATGCTTTCCATGCTCATGCTGGTGGCGGGGGGGGGGGGGGGGTGAGTGTGTTTGACATGTAGCCATGGTCCGCATGCGTTAGCTTCACACGAGATGGAAGTGGACGCGATACTCGACGTCTGCCGTACACGGAGTAGTGGCATGAGGAGGTGTAGCAGCTTGTGCAAGAACGCGACGAGGGGCCACGGCGGTCGCGGTGCTGGTGAATGCGATCGACATCCACGTCGCGACCGCCATCACATCAAAGGAGGAAAATTTGTACACCTCCATTTTTGACGATGGAAATTATTTGATTACGACGGCTCATGTCCCGACTGTGATTGCGGTGGCTACGGAGGAATTAGGGAAAGTCTGCTCGAGAGTTCAACCTATGAAATCTTCGTGCATGGTACCCCCGGATACGGCCCCTTAACTTGATGAGGTGATACGGGCGAGGGTCCCCGTTGTTACGGGTATTAGTACCCTAGGAGCCCCTTTATTGGCGATGATTTCTCGATGGCGGATGGCCCTCCGGCATCTCACAACAAGAATTATGAGCATTCTTGGGTACAAGATACCATGGAGGCTCATCAACTCCTATTGGACAAGATCGTTTGCTTTGCTACGTCGGACTTCGGAGGAGCACATTCCGCTTTTCGCTTGTTGATCATGTGTGCGGCTCGCATCTACGGGTTCTTGCTCCGCACCCTCCCACCTTGTATTTGCCCACCGTACCATGCTACTGCAAATAGGGCCGTTCGTATGTGTTGTATGTTTCCGAATCTTGGCGGCGTTTCTCAGGACGTACAAACGCTCGATCAACTAAATTGTGCTAAGCGCTAGCTTTCACAGCATGCGGAGTTTGGGGGGCTTAATGTACCGTCCCTCGAGCTCGATGCTTAACTTGCTCTCTATGCTTCATTAGTGCGACCCTCGCCAACATGATCACTGATTGCGAGTCCGAGTCGCTAGGTCCTATGCACGGTCTTATCCGTCAAGAACCATTGTATGTTGCTACTTCTATTTCACCGTGGGCGGTCCATTTGCGAGATTCGTATGATACGATCTCCAATATGGTCGGGTTTTTGGAGTCGGATCTCGGCATGTTGCCCCCGATGTTGAGTTGGTGGTCTCTCAGATCGACCATGGGGCGGCATCCGCTATCTAGCTAAGTTACTTATAACTTCCGACTCCCGACGCTCTCACTCGCTCGAGAGATTATGGGGGCCACATTCAGCGGGGCATTTCGGGCATTCTTCGTGCCCGGGTCTACCTCGACCTCTTTGCGTTAAGGTCAAACTTAAAGAAACCGAGAGTAAAAACAGTTAAGAGTAAAACTGTAAGGAACCATGGTAATTGCCACGGCCTCCCCGCCTAAGGAGCAACAAAATAAATAATCTTGTAATCGGGAAAAACAGTTCTTCAGAAAATTTTAGAGCCACTTTTCAAAAAACGCAAAAAGAAACTGTTGCTTGACCTCCACGATGCACGGCCCGCTTCCACCGGACCGGGGTGCCGACCGGCCTAGGCTAATCGGCGGCCGAGAGGGGCGACGGGCCAACCTAATCTAGCCCCCGCGTGGCTTCGGTCTTGCCGGGGAAAGGAGGGGAAAGGCTAGCGAAAAAACCCTCCTCACGCGGTCGCTCGTCGATCCCGCCGTTACATCCCGTTAGCCCCGCCCCAAGGTCGTAGCCGAGAGAGACATGCACATGTGAGTCGTCATGTGGCACGTCGCTCAAGAGGGCAGCGTGCGCATGGGCATTGCCGCCGGGGTGCCATACTTCTGGATGATAATCCTGCGCATGGCAAGGGTCCACTTTAGTAGTGTGTCATCCGAGGCCGTGCATGACGACAATATATGTTCCAGACCGCCACATGCGCTTCACGTGTTGGGCAGTCCACGGCCGCCGCGGCCGCCAAGCTTTTGTGGCCACAGTCACCGTGTAAACCACAGCCAAGAGTGACACATGCACAGATCGGGGGGGGGGGGGCATGACCGGCTGGGGCTATCATGTCAGTACCCGGGAGTTCCTCCTGCATGTTCTGTGCCAAGTGGAGGATGTTGGCCATCACCTCGTCTCCGGACAAGAGGTAGTTTGTGTCGACGGCGTTAATGACACAATATTTCGCCCGTCCGAAGTGACATGTGATCGAAATGCCACTCCCACATTCGAAATGCCACTCCCACAACATGAGGAGTCCCAAGTGGTAAGGGTGGATGGCAGCTGAGCCATGTATCATGTCACAAGTGTAGTTGCAGTTATCGAAAGCTTAGCGCATGAAGTGAATGTATTCAGTGAGCGTCTGGCCGGGGCGTTGCCGAAGGATAAAGTTGTCTAGTTGTGATAGAGAGCGTGAGAAGGAACGACCATCCAAGCGCTTACACCTGATGTCCCAAGCAACTGCCGCGCAGTCAAGGCGAGCACAAGGGGTGCTCTTGACCGCTTGGTTAGCGCGCTTGTTCTCCTTGGCAGTGTGCAGTAACGGTGCGTATGCATAGTTCAGCGCTGCTTCGTCCAGCCAAACGCCGGATTCCCGGAGAGTGAGCTGTAGGATGTGGTACGCAGCCTTGAGAGATATGAAAGTGAGGAAAATCCTCTTTTATTGCTTGAAGTCGGCGTTCGGCCCAATAGTGGGGACATTCATATTCACGGACCGGTTTAGAGACTCCTTGTCGAAGCCGGTCGCCTCGTTAACGGCACGTCCGATGACCACCGGGTTAATGGCAGGGCGACGCCCCCCCCCCCCCCCCCGCCCATTGTTGCTGCAACGTGAAAATTGTGAAAAGCCTATGGTAAGACCAAGACGCGCGACGGGATAGCTCAGGGACGTGGAGCACATTCTTTAGCATGGCGGAAATCTCCTCTCCATCGTCAGCCTTCACAATTATGCGGATCGAGCCCACGCCAACAGCGCGGGCGCTGATACCCTTCACCCAAAGCCGGTCGGTAAGCGCTCGATACTCACAGAAATCACGGCGCACACTAGTCATGTGATGGCTAGCGCCGCTGTCGGCCAACCACATCCACGTTTTCCCCATCGCGCTCGAACATGTGTCGAGCCTCGGAGAATGGCCTCGCAGGGGTGGCCGTCACGTCCATGACCGCAGGAAGAGCAACCGGGGAGTCCATCTGCGCAGAGTTACCTCCGGTGTTGTTGTCCGGGCACTCGGACCTGCGATGGCCCTTCTTAGCACAGCCATAGCAAACACCACGAAAAACCCTCGCTGCGCCTCTGCCATATGAGGCACGACGAGTAGTCGCAGCTCCTTGAAGAGATTTCACTTGGTCTTGGAGCTCGGAGACTTGCCGCTTAAAAGATCAGTCGTTGCGTCATCATGAGAAGCGTTGGAGGCTCCGTTGTATGTGATTGCGCACGACTCTCGATGCGCATGCCCTTTTGACGAAGATCACGTTTGACGGTATCCATGCTGAGGCTGTGTACGTCCCACGTGTCGGTGATGAGTGGTATTCGCTGCGAAAGCCCTTCACCAAGTACATGATGATACGCCGGTCGTGGACGACGTTTTCAACTCGGGCAAGCTGTCGTTGCAGTCGAATTAACCGGTTCAGGTATGGAATGCCGCTCTCGCCGTCCGCTTGCGGCGTCTCCAAGTCCTGCAATAGTTCCGTACACCGGTAAATACCATCGTACTCATAGCAATTGACTAACGCGGTCCATGCGGTGTGGCCGCAGCTCTTGTCATCCTCGCTAACATTCTCGATCATGGAAAGATCGTCCTTCGGCAGTGCAAGAATCAATGTGGAGTACTTGTCGACTTGTTGAGAGGAAGCGGCACCATCCGACGACAAAGGCGGAGAGCACTTTTGCATCATATCAAATGCACGGAAATATTTCTTACACACATCAAAATCTCGTCTCTCCCCACTGAACTTCGGTAGTTTTACGGAGTCCATATCAGGTGCGTCGGATGCGCTCTCAAGAGCACCAGAAAATCAAGAAAAAAGCCACCAAGAAAAGCACAAAGTACCGGTCAAGAGGCGGGCAACACGGCTCAGAAAAGGAGACGACAAAGGGCTGACCGAAGACGCAGTTGTACTCCCGGAGTCTATACAGCCAAGGCAATCAGAAATGAGTCTCAGAAGGTCGGTCAAGTGACGTCGTACATGAGTGCTAGTACACTTGTGGTAAGATGCCTTTCCAAAAATTCAGCCGGGCCACTATGGGCTTTCACGAGAGAAGAAAGTGGCGGGTGACAAGCTCCGGAAGCGAAAAAAAATCCAGAAAGCGCCAAGCTATAACAAAGGAAAGCAAGCCGATCTTCACGTCACATGAGTCGGCGCTCGGGGGTTCAAGGCTCCAAGCGACACAAACAAGTCGCTACCAACCGGGTATCGAAGTAAAGCTACAAACACAAGCAAGAGCCAGCCACTTTGTGAGCCAGCCGCACCTTAGGTGTCGTGCGACACCACAAAGGTCTACCACTCGTCGAGAAGCAAGCTCTAGGTTCCAGTCAAGACAAGTGACTCCAACAACTAGCAGCTTGAGGGCCCGTAACCTATCGAAGGGTTATACGGAAGTGTCATCACCTGGAATCGAGCCCGGCACCTCCGTGTCCGGAGCCGTACGGCGTAACCAAGTACCGCGCCTAAAAGTCGGTGCCCGATGATGAGTATATATCTCATGTACATACCCCCGTACTACCCGAGCAACGGGCTCCCGCACTAAATCCACTACTGCTTACTTATGTACCGATAGTAATAATATACGGAAATAAAATATCGTGCATTGGTCGTCGTACCGTCGTATATGATTTCATCAACGCCTTTCTGCGGCTCTTCATGGTACTTGGGGTTCCTATCTTCGTGACGCTTTGCAAGAGGGCAGTGCTTATGTTGTGGCATGCCTTCATGTTCCTTGGGCTTATGTGTTTCCGATATTCAATTTCTTACAAGAAACGCAGCGGAGGCCACCAAATAAAAAGAAGGGAATAGCACAGGCCACCGCCCCGGTGGCGCTCGCCGACACGCTTCTGCGGAGCCTTCGCAGCGACAATCCGGCTTATGTGTTTTCCTCCTTTCTTTTCTTTTTGCTTGGTGGTCTCCACTTCTTTTTATTGTAATAAATATGCTTTATCCGGCAGCATGATTTTTTGTTCCGCATTTATTTCAGCCATTTTGTTAAGTAGAAACGTATTTATGGTCAGATTGATTTGAATCTAGAGGTTTGCATATCCAATATCATGTGCACGGGACAGTAACTCTAGCGGTTACTGTTACCGTTAATATCGGCGCGTCTCACCTGCAGGGCAATCACCTTGCCCGAGCAGTTAGACGCAGCCAACGACCAACGACTTCCCCAACGGTCAGCTCTAGCTAGCCCGTGCCTTATAAGCCGTAGCTAGCCACGAGCCTAGGCACTCTCTGCTTTCGCGCTCAACCAATCTAGGCTTCGCGCGAATGCAGTCTCGACTCTAGTAGTCGAGTAGGGTGTCAGTTTTACCTTTCGTCCCATGCGCACTCGAGCGTCACGCGACACTTCCCCTCGTTCAGCTACGCAGTTCCCCAATATGCAGCCTGAGCAGTCTACATCCGCCGCAGCGGCCGACCCTCACGCTACCACACTCGAACAACGCACAGCCGAACATATTCGTACGGCGGTTTTGGCATCGGAACAACGGATTACTGAGCAGTTTTTGGCGGCTAACGCTGCCTTACTCGCCCAGCTCCGACAGACGACAGCCACACCTGCTGCTACTGATTAACAGCAGTCCATTCCCACCGACGCGACCACAGCGACGGAGGGTGGTAAGGAGACCCCCGAGCCCCCTATCGACCTGCTCGACGACGAACCAGATCCCTCCGCGACCGATTTCGTCGACTTCACCTACTACGGCGAAGTCATCCCAGCCGGCCTCGAACGTCCCCCTCGAGACGTCGAAGAGCCACGTCTGTGGACTCTCACAGACGACACCGCCCGCGCTCTAAGCGACAAACGCACCCAGGCTGCCTACGACGAGTACCTACACATCGGGTGCTATGCCTTCTTCGACAGCTGCGCCAACGCGGCAATTGGCGAGGCTCTGGACACGCTGTCGCAAGGCACACCTTTATCGACAGAGCAGGCGGCAGCGATTACCCTCATCCGAGCGGGTCATCGCACCCACATGGCGACGGAGGAGGCCGCCCGTACTCGATTGGGCTTCCTCCGCCTCACCAAGGGCGGACAAACGAGCACGGATGCGGACCGCGTCTTTGCCGAACTGGCCCACGAACGCTTTTGCCGACCGCGCCCTGCCGCGGTCTCCGGCACATTGGATGCGCTTCGCCAAGCGTTCGTCGACCGCACGCTGGAAGTCAGCCTACACGCCGCCAGCAAGGCCACCGCCGGTGCTGCCTTCGCAAAAGTCACCCCGGACAGGCCTCCCGGCCCCGACGCGCGAGCCCGCAAGGCCGCCGCCGACAAACGCAAAGCCGCAGCAGTAGCAGCAGCGGCAGCCCGCGCCACCCCGCCACCCAAGCCGACCGACCCGGCTAAACCCTCGACCAAGAAATGACGGTGTGGCCCGCCGCGCCGATTCCTGCTCCCCGACGTCTTCCTACATGCGCCACCGCGTGCGTCGAAGATGGCGGGAGTGGGAGCGCATCGGCGCGAGCGGCCAAGTCCTAAACTGGATCCGCCATGGCGTCCGCGTGAAATTCAAACACGGCCTACGCCCCAAGCCCTTCAACCACGGCATGTCTATGCTCGACGCGACGCCGGCCCAACTCGAGTTTCTAAACTCGGAGCTTCCCCGCTTCGAGGCTTGCGGTGCTTGGGAGCGGGCGGACAACCCTCGCTACGTTTCCCGGATGTTTTTAGTTCCAAAACCCGGGTGCAACCAATGGCGTTTGATTATCGACCTTCGAGAACTCAACCGTTATTGCTCGACCTTCACCATGACGTGCGAGACGCTCAAGCACCTACGTCACCTCTCGCGTCCGGGCGACTACTTCGTCTCCCTCGACCTTGCCGACGGGTACTACACCCTTGGCATCCGGGAGGAAGACCGAGACTTCTTCACGGTCAACTACCGCGGCACGCTATGGCGCCTAGCATGCCTTCCCATGGGCTGGTCGGGTTCGGCTTACTACTTTTGCAAGCTAACTCAGGTGTTCACAAACCACCTACGACGCCCCCCACAACCGGTGCCGGCGGCTACTTCCCCCCACAGTCGCCGCCCTACAAAGCGCTTCCTCCGAAACGCGCGATGGCGTGGGATCCGACTACTCCCCTACATGGACGACTTCCTTTTCCTCGCCGACTCCTACGCGGACGCCCTCCTACTGCGACAGCGCGTCCAAGCCCTCCTCGACACCCTCGGCCTCGAACGCAACCCCAAGAAAGGCGTTTGGACCCCGATTCAAGTGGGCGACCATTTGGAATTAACGGTGGACCTCCAACACGGCATGTTTCGCGCCCCGCCCGCGAAACTCCACCAGCTCGCGCAACAAGCCTCTTACCTACTCGGACGCGCAGCTTCCAACGCCCGATGGCTGCCTACACGCCAACTTGCGGCTTTCGCCGGAAAGGCACAGTTCCTCTACCTCGCTATCGCCCCCGCGCGCTTCTTTTTGCGCGAGCTCCACGACGTGTTAGCCACACGGGTTGGGTGGGGCGGACGCGTCCGCCTCACCCACCAACTACGGCGAGACCTATTTAAAAAAATTGTCCGCAATGATTGACATTTCACATCTGTAAATAAGTACTACAAAAATTCTTACAAGAAAATGCAGCGGAGACCATCAAATAAAAAGAAGGGAATAGTATAGCCACCGCCCCGGTGGCGCTCGCCGACACGCTTATGCGGAGCCTTCGCAGTGACAATCCGCCAACATACGACGATGGACTGCAATATCGCCTTTCCCCGCCGGATGCTCCCCACTGAGTAAACGACGCGCACGGCCGCCATCTCCGCCGTCACGACCGCGCAAACGCCGGGCCCGGCCAACATCGACATCTACCACCCGAGTGGTCCGACGCCTTCCGACGCCGCCGCCGAAAGCCTCCTCGCCGACCCCGTCTTCATTGCTACGGGGACGCGACGCCTTTCTCCAAGACAACACCATGCGAATTCTAGACGCCCCGGCGGACGGGTCGTGCGGCTTCACATCGGTGGCCGTCGCCATGGGCATCATGCAACCTCCAACGTTCGGCTGGTCCAATTCCCACAACCGACACACGTGGGATTTGTTGAACAAGCTCCGGACTCTCGCGTCCACGCAGCTGCTCCACAATTGCGGCGTCATGCAGCTTGACTCCAAGGAGTTCTTGTTCATCGAAGGCAGTTCCGACCTAGACAAGGAGATTCAAAACATGCTACGGCCCACTCTCGATGATGAACCGCCTTCTCCCGGCACCACCCTACCCGTATGCTCGTGGATATTGTATTCCACCCTTAGGCTATTCGCCATCGCTTTTGAACGGCCATTCATTATGCTTTTCGACAACCCGGAGTACCCGTGCTTCGAGATCTTTTGCCACCATCGCGGCGAGTGCAACCACTACACCGCAACCGCATTGGACGCAAAGCATGCGACTAGGGAAGAATAGCGATCCCATCTGAAGGAAGAACACCCCGCTGTCTCACCACCCATCGTTGTGACCACATAGAGCAAGGAACCTGCGAGCAAACTTACGCACTACCGAGCGTGAGTGCCGTCGTAATTCTTATGCTCTCACAAGCATTCATTTCCCCCGAGGATTGACACTTTCGTCATTTCATATGGATTAACTAACAATCACACATTCGAATTGATATGTAAACAATATTTAATTCCAGACAAATGTCACATCCTGACCCAATCCCATGTCATGCATCGTTGCCCACGTCTCCGCCACTCGTATCAACCATTTCTTCATCCATGGATCTACCATCCGCCACCCATCATGCATTTCAGTCATGCTTTCCCTTCCAATCGTCTTGTAAGCAACAATCCCATGCGTCTCTAGAGGGGAACTCCGCTCTCCGCACACCCCGCGCGCGTGTGTGTGCAAAAATTTATTCCCTTTTTTGGTTCATGCTGCTTTTTCTTGTAAGGAAATGTTTTTTCTTTTTTGCACACACTCTTCATGCCCTGTCGACAAGCTCCGCCCTGTGAACATCCCTCTCGGCGTCAATTGTCTAAACCTTGCACTTCGCCCGTTGTTACCGTAGAGCTTGTCCTTGCACTGCACGGGGCATTACCACAATCTGAACTTCCTTGCAGGCGTAAGCGCTCATTGTTGCGACCTGGCTTCGCCTACTTGACGGCTACCACGCCCCGCTTTAAAACATCGTCCAGCGTCCAACATACACAGCCGAACACCCGAGTAGCGGTCGGCGAACCTCCCTGCTGATGTCGTCGGTTCCACGGAGGCGTAAGGCGGAGGTCGCCAAGACCACCCATTCAGCCTCGTCGGGCTCATCTCTTCCGCCAACAGCGGGCGAAGTAGGGTCTTCCTCTTGGGGTGGAGAGGGACGAAGCCGCAGTACGACGTCGCGCCCGGCGCTGTTGATATGGAGCTGTCTGCTGACGGCATGCATACTGTGCGCGGGGCTATTCACTTATCAACTCGGCAGCGCCCTAATAAAAGACGTCCCGGGTCTGTGGCAGTACGTCAAGACGACTTTGAGAAAGGAAGGCCTGCCTCCGTGTCGCATCCATAACAGAAACGTCCTTCCTTCCCAGACGGAGTGCACGCTCGAGGTCCGCCCTGAGAGGTCCTTGCACCCCGCGAACCTTGGCACAGCACCACAAACCCTAGAATTTCCCCAATCCAACAAGCGGAGCGGGATTATTTACAAGCTATTGCTGTAGCTTATATGTGATGGGTGCCGTGCAGCCCTACTTGCAGCTGCTGCGAATGGAGTGGCAGGATTCGGTTGCAGTGGGGAAAATGGGCGAGGAGGAGCAGAACGAGCCGAGTGCTGAGGGAACAACTTCGTGGCAGGAGGGTGACCAGGCGACCACCGTAGCAGATGATAGGAGGAGGCGTGAAACCAGGCGGCGGTCAGATCCGGATTATACACGCAGGCAGCGGAGTGTGAGTGCTGCTGAAATCCAGGCCAGGATTGACAGAGGGCGGAGGGGAGCCGCTGAGGACGAGTTAGCACAGCCTGGGAGTATTGGCAGCTCGCAGGACGTCGCTGAGTTTCAGGCTCAACGGAAGAAACAAAGGGAGGACCTGCAGTGGGCAGAGCACATCTCAATCGTCATCTCGTGGGTCAATGGCTCTGACCCTGAATACCGAAAGTTGAGAATGCAGTATGGGGGGCGCCAGAACGTCGGCACTTCGCGGGACCGGGACAGCGGGTAAGTAACCAAGCCCTAATTGACGCAAGCATTACTGTGCACCAGGAGGCCAGAGAATTGTTGAGGAGAGAAAGACGGTGTTTGTAGGCGTTGGGCAGTCGATGGCTTACATTGCCCGCTCTGCTGTTATGCATTGTGGCAGGGAGCTACTTCATGCGCTGCGCTGCATTCAGAAGTTTATGCCGTGGCACAAAGGCACAATTTTCCTGGTCACACCGGGGCAGACCCCGTCTTGGCTGAATACATCGCATCCACAAATGAAAGTCATTGATCAGGTGCAGTCAGACTGCCCCCCCCCCCACTTCAGCTTTCCCTCTCAGCACTGAGAAAAGTAATTCTATTTGTCTTTTAAATTCCTTGAATTGTATTTTTGTATTTCTGTCTTTATATTAACCCTACTTTCCCGAATCCACACACATTCTCTCTGTTTCTCTCTCTCACACACACACTTTCTCTCTCTCTCTCTCTCTCTCTCTCTCTCTCAGACACACACACACACATACATTTTCACACACATACACACATACCCTTCCACACACACACACAAACACACACACAATCACACACACACACACACACACACACACACACACATACACACACACACAATCACACACCCACGCATGTACATACACTTTCTCTCTCACACGCACATACTCTCTCTCTCACGTACACTCACACTCACACACACACACACACACACACGCACACACACACACACACATAAGCTCTCACACACACACTCTCACATCCACGTACGCACGTACACACACACCCACCCACGCACGCACACACACTCACACACACACACACACAGTCCCACACACACACACAACACTACACACACACAAACGCACACACACACACACACACACACACACACACTCTCTCTCTCTCTAACACACAAAAACGCACACTCTCTTTAACACACACACATACTCTCTCTCTCTCTGTCTCTCCCACACATTCACACCCACACACACACCCACCCCCCCCCACACACACGCACGCACTGAATAGCGTTTTGCACACTCACCCTCTCCCCCCCTGCTCCTCTATCCCCTCCCCCTCCTCCTCTCTCTCTCGCTCGGTCTCTCTTTTTCTCTCGCTCGCACTCTCTTTTTCTCTGTGTGTGTGTGTCTGTTTGTGTTGGGGGGGGGGGGGGGGTCGTATTAGTAAAAGATATATGGAAAAACAAATTGAGACACCTTTCTGACGTGAACAGACAGGTATGGCTCAGTGGACACATGCGCATTCGTTCTCGAATATACAAAGGCATACACCCGCGCCCGCACACACACACACACACACACACACACACACACACACACGCACGCACGTACGTACGGACGCGACGATCATGGCCAAACGCATATTGGTCGCCTATCGGCGTAGGCACACACACTCACCCGCATGCGCACAAGTATACACTCACACACATACACACACACGCACTCACACACACACACTCTCTCTCTCTCTCTCTCTCTCTCTCTCTCTCTCTCTCTCTCTCTCTCTCTCTCACACACACACACACATTAACCCCCCCCCCCCCCCCCCCCCCCCCCCCCCCCCCCCCCCCCCACACACACACACGCACGGAATAGCGGTTGGCACACACACCCTATCCCCCCTGCTCCTCTATCCCCTCCCCCCCCTCCTCCTCCTCTCTCTTTCTCTCTCTCTCTCTCTCTCTCTCTCTCTCTCTCTCTATGTGTGTCTGTTTGTGTGTGTGTGGGGGGGGGGGGGGGATTGGTATTAGTGAAAGATATAGAAAAGCAAATAGATTTACCTTTCTGACGTGAACAGACAGGTATGGCTCAGTGGATACATGCCCATTCGTTCTCACATATGCACAGTCACACACACGCACAGTCACACACACACACACACACACACACACACACACACACACACACACACACACACACGCGCGCGCGCGCGCGCACGTACGGACGCGACCATCACGGCCGAACGCAAATGTTGATCGCCTATCCGCGCGGGCACACACACTCACACGCATGTGCACAAGTATAGACACACACACACACACACACACACACGCGCGCGCGCGCGCGCGCGCGCGCAAGCACATACACATATACACTCAAGCGCGCTATTTTGTCCCCTCTTTGCTGCGTACACGTTTACAAAGATGATAATGCACGAGCTTATATAAGGAAACGCTCAAATTGTGACAGATTAAAGAGAACATGCAGGTAGATACAGGGCCTGACATACTCACCCTCCACCAACCCTCACAAACACAAAAAATGCACACAGTGAACGCACACATAGTAGTGCTCAGACATTCATATTCACTTAAATGCACATGCACTCCAATATTCGCATATACTCAAACATATGCTCACATGCCTGTATGATGTACTTATGCACCCATACGCACACCAACACACCGATATAAGCACGTTTCTAGAGTTTTTTTACCTTTCCTTGCGATATTTGTGGGCAATATTCTCATATTACCCCCCCTCCTCTTCTGCTTTCAGAACCTTCTGCTCCCCGAGCACGCGACCCCAACCTTTTCCTCCAACGTGATTGAACAGTTCCTGTACTTGATTCCCGGTCTAACCAGTATCTTCATATACTGGAACGACGACTTCTTCTTGGGACGCCCGGTCTCTCCGTCTGACCTTGTTGGCGTCTCCACCGGCGGAGCGCGCCACCCCAAGCTGCTCATGACCAACAACCCCATCGGCGCCGGCGGTCGCGAAGCGGCGCGCATTGCGGCTGACAGCAGCAAAAAGTGGCTCGCCATGCTGCACACTACCAATGGCATTCTGAACGCTGCTTACGGCGAGGACAAGAAGAGGGCGCACCTGCTGCACGCCCCGTACGTATTCTACAAGTCCGCCTTCGCACGCGTCCATGCTAAGTGGCCAAAGGAGCTCAACGAGACCACAGCGCACCGCTTCCGCGCCTGGAATGACGTCCTGATGCCTTACCTACATCATTACTACGTCATTCACGAGGGATCCAGCTGTTGTGGGCTGACGTACGAGGTACGTTGAGTGTGGCATGACGGCTCCTGCCATGCGTTCCTCCACTGCAGCCTCTCTTTTATTTGCCACGTAAGCCGTTGTGGTTGTACTGATACATGCATACCACACTACTACGCCCCGACTGAGTTGTCATCGTGCCTGAAAATTACGCAGAGAGTTGGAGTGTCCAGCCGGATGAAGGGCTACTACCAGTTTCACATAGTCACGAATAACTACACCTCCAACGCACACGCATTTGCGATGATCAACAAAGAGAGTCCCAAGTTTTTCACATTGAACGACGGCTTTCAGAACCCAAGGGTAGGTGCGCGACTGACGGGGAGGTCTTGCCTTGGGGGCGGTGACGTGCGTGCACATAGGGTACTGACGCCCCTGCTTGGTGTTGGCATGAATCCTTATTTAGGTGGGGGAGAGGCAGCTGGCGCATTTCTTAACCGAAAGGGCGGCTGGGGTTGAAAGCAGTTTTGAAGTGGGCCAAGCAAAGGCGCGGCTTTAGTTCGCCCGCTGCGTTTGGAGAGCTGGAGCATGAGGCAGCTGCTATAGTTGTGCATAGATGTATATTAAGATACATTTGGATCTGATTACTGATCAATTGTTACATCGAATAAATTTAGGGCGTATTTTCGGAATTTATATGGTAAAAGCATGTAAACGTACATTCTTATGCTATAAGGTACTTTTTTTGGCCTGGCCCGACCAAGAGCCTCACTTGAGGCAAGCCGGTAGCTGCGTTTCTGTTTTTCGAACAGTGGACTGAATTTCACGAATGAATCAATTGCCAGAGACTGCAAGTGTGTAACCGCTTACCCCTTTCCCCACATGGTTGCTGTCACTTCCATGCTTCTGCAAACCTCTTCTACTCTTCTGTCTTCAGTGTCTCTCATCCTATGCACGTCAGTGTGCAGTTGGGGGTCGTCGTTTTCATCTGGCGCAGAACTGAAGATAGGTGTGCCAGATTTTAAACAGAAAATTTGGACAAGTCACCGGTTGGTAGTCCATGTGAATGTGGCAGCTAGTAAATAAATGGTTACAAGTTCCAATATTGTCCCTGGTTGTGTTAATATTGTAAGTAAAGTCAGCCTTCAAATGGATCACGATGCTGGACCAAAATGACACCCAAGTGACACGGCGTTCATTCACTATCTACCTCCGTTTATGGGAGCGGAGTCGTTATCGATGTGACGCCCTCAGCCGGAAGTGTATTACTGTCTGCTGGTACGACCCCCGTCCGGCAGCATTGTAAGCGATGCTGGTTGCTAGTAGCCCGGCATATTTCAGGTTGGTAACATATTAGTATCCGGGTCGTGTTCAGATTTTGCAAATGATTGTGGGATGTACTACTTTCGCGCTTAAATTTGAACCAGCGAGGTGGATTTTCCATTCGACGCCATTGGTAGAGTCAGATACGTTTCTGGTGAGTCAGAGCACTCGCGCTATTTATAAAAGATTGAATGCAAAGAGTTGTTACAGCGTATGATTGACTGTATGTGCTGTGGAGGTGTCCGGCATTTCTATGCACAGGTTCATTCCGTCGCATTCCCCAATAGATTCTCAGGTTGCAGTTCATCGGACGGGACGAACAGTGGTGAATGGCAGATTAAAATTGCAGCCGTTGTCGCAACTCTTAAGTTATAGGACTGGAATGACTCACTAGGCCTTCGCAACATCTCATCACCTCCGTGTGACACTCATCGGTGATGTCATGTACACAAAAAAAATCAATAGATGTCATCGCACGCGGGTAGTGAGTCAATTGGCATTTTGCTTAGTTGCCGAAAAAAATCTACTTTGCGGTACTATTGAGAATGTGAAGGTGACCAAATACGACTATGCCCTATTCCAGCCACTGCACATTACCCGATTTTTAAACCTCATTGTCATCATCGTGGTCATCGTCGCTGTCGTCGCCACGACGGCCGCCATGCTGGTGCTGATAGTGACATCGTCGTCGTCATCGTCGCTAGCCGCAACTCAAGGGTCGACCTCTTTATCTTCAACCCGCCACGCTCGAGCTTGGCGTCGGCAAAGCAAACTGCGTCCGCGAAAATTTCGCTCTCGAATAACCGCCCTTCGACGTATTCCTCCCGAGCGAGGAGAGCAGCTTCGTCGGGGACTTGACCGTTAACATCACCCTCATAGCGGTGGCGCCACCCCCCTCGGAACACTCGTCCACGGCGTCCAAAAGGTCGCGGCCCAGTCCAACACCCCCGCCGCCACGACCACGCCCGCCGCCACGACGGCTCCCGCCATTGTCGCCACACTCGATTACGTTGGACGGAGATAACTCGATGCTTTCCATGCTCATGCTGGTGGCGGGGGGGGGGGGGGGGGGGTGAGTGTGTTTGACATGTAGCCATGGTCCGCATGCGTTAGCTTCACACGAGATGGAAGTGGACGCGATACTCGACGTCTGCCGTACACGGAGTAGTGGCATGAGGAGGTGTAGCAGCTTGTGCAAGAACGCGACGAGGGGCCACGGCGGTCGCGGTGCTGGTGAATGCGATCGACATCCACGTCGCGACCGCCATCACATCAAAGGAGGAAAATTTGTACACCTCCATTTTTGACGATGGAAATTATTTGATTACGACGGCTCATGTCCCGACTGTGATTGCGGTGGCTACGGAGGAATCAGGGAAAGTCTGCTCGAGAGTTCAACCTATGAAATCTTCGTGCATGGTACCCCCGGATACGGCCCCTTAACTTGATGAGGTGATACGGGCGAGGGTCCCCGTTGTTACGGGTATTAGTACCCTAGGAGCCCCTTTATTGGCGATGATTTCTCGATGGCGGATGGCCCTCCGGCATCTCACAACAAGAATTATGAGCATTCTTGGGTACAAGATACCATGGAGGCTCATCAACTCCTATTGGACAAGATCGTTTGCTTTGCTACGTCGGACTTCGGAGGAGCACATTCCGCTTTTCGCTTGTTGATCATGTGTGCGGCTCGCATCTACGGGTTCTTGCTCCGCACCCTCCCACCTTGTATTTGCCCACCGTACCATGCTACTGCAAATAGGGCCGTTCGTATGTGTTGTATGTTTCCGAATCTTGGCGGCGTTTCTCAGGACGTACAAACGCTCGATCAACTAAATTGTGCTAAGCGCTAGCTTTCACAGCATGCGGAGTTTGGGGGGCTTAATGTACCGTCCCTCGAGCTCGATGCTTAACTTGCTCTCTATGCTTCATTAGTGCGACCCTCGCCAACATGATCACTGATTGCGAGTCCGAGTCGCTAGGTCCTATGCACGGTCTTATCCGTCAAGAACCATTGTATGTTGCTACTTCTATTTCACCGTGGGCGGTCCATTTGCGAGATTCGTATGATACGATCTCCAATATGGTCGGGTTTTTGGAGTCGGATCTCGGCATGTTGCCCCCGATGTTGAGTTGGTGGTCTCTCAGATCGACCATGGGGCGGCATCCGCTATCTAGCTAAGTTACTTATAACTTCCGACTCCCGACGCTCTCACTCGCTCGAGAGATTATGGGGGCCACATTCAGCGGGGCATTTCGGGCATTCTTCGTGCCCGGGTCTACCTCGACCTCTTTGCGTTAAGGTCAAACTTAAAGAAACCGAGAGTAAAAACAGTTAAGAGTAAAACTGTAAGGAACCATGGTAATTGCCACGGCCTCCCCGCCTAAGGAGCAACAAAATAAATAATCTTGTAATCGGGAAAAACAGTTCTTCAGAAAATTTTAGAGCCACTTTTCAAAAAACGCAAAAAGAAACTGTTGCTTGACCTCCACGATGCACGGCCCGCTTCCACCGGACCGGGGTGCCGACCGGCCTAGGCTAATCGGCGGCCGAGAGGGGCGACGGGCCAACCTAATCTAGCCCCCGCGTGGCTTCGGTCTTGCCGGGGAAAGGAGGGGAAAGGCTAGCGAAAAAACCCTCCTCACGCGGTCGCTCGTCGATCCCGCCGTTACATCCCGTTAGCCCCGCCCCAAGGTCGTAGCCGAGAGAGACATGCACATGTGAGTCGTCATGTGGCACGTCGCTCAAGAGGGCAGCGTGCGCATGGGCATTGCCGCCGGGGTGCCATACTTCTGGATGATAATCCTGCGCATGGCAAGGGTCCACTTTAGTAGTGTGTCATCCGAGGCCGTGCATGACGACAATATATGTTCCAGACCGCCACATGCGCTTCACGTGTTGGGCAGTCCACGGCCGCCGCGGCCGCCAAGCTTTTGTGGCCACAGTCACCGTGTAAACCACAGCCAAGAGTGACACATGCACAGATCGGGGGGGGGGGGCATGACCGGCTGGGGCTATCATGTCAGTACCCGGGAGTTCCTCCTGCATGTTCTGTGCCAAGTGGAGGATGTTGGCCATCACCTCGTCTCCGGACAAGAGGTAGTTTGTGTCGACGGCGTTAATGACACAATATTTCGCCCGTCCGAAGTGACATGTGATCGAAATGCCACTCCCACATTCGAAATGCCACTCCCACAACATGAGGAGTCCCAAGTGGTAAGGGTGGATGGCAGCTGAGCCATGTATCATGTCACAAGTGTAGTTGCAGTTATCGAAAGCTTAGCGCATGAAGTGAATGTATTCAGTGAGCGTCTGGCCGGGGCGTTGCCGAAGGATAAAGTTGTCTAGTTGTGATAGAGAGCGTGAGAAGGAACGACCATCCAAGCGCTTACACCTGATGTCCCAAGCAACTGCCGCGCAGTCAAGGCGAGCACAAGGGGTGCTCTTGACCGCTTGGTTAGCGCGCTTGTTCTCCTTGGCAGTGTGCAGTAACGGTGCGTATGCATAGTTCAGCGCTGCTTCGTCCAGCCAAACGCCGGATTCCCGGAGAGTGAGCTGTAGGATGTGGTACGCAGCCTTGAGAGATATGAAAGTGAGGAAAATCCTCTTTTATTGCTTGAAGTCGGCGTTCGGCCCAATAGTGGGGACATTCATATTCACGGACCGGTTTAGAGACTCCTTGTCGAAGCCGGTCGCCTCGTTAACGGCACGTCCGATGACCACCGGGTTAATGGCAGGGCGACGCCCCCCCCCCCCCCCCCCCCGCCCATTGTTGCTGCAACGATGAGCACGAGGGAATGGGTGACCACCGAGAAAGTGAAAATGACCACTTGGCACCGGTGAATGGCCATTCTAGAGTTGCGGCCCACCGTACATGGACGGATAACCACCATGTGGGTGTTGCGGATAGGGCTGGCCAGCAGTGAAAGGTGGTGCGGGGGCGGGGTCGTGGTGACCGAACTGCAGGTATGGTGGAGGGGGGGGTTAGCTAGAGTTTAGTTGTAGCATGAACGAGTCGGAACAGCATTCTCAGTCGCTTGTGCGTCCAATCGAGCGTTAATGAGCGCCTTTTGCTCCAAAACGAGCGCGATCGCATCCGGGGAGGGTGAGAAGATGTCCCGAGGGCTCGAATGGGAGGTGTGCCCCTCAAGGTCGTCATTAGTGGTGGCGGGGGGTTCCGCCGTGCGAGATTTAGGCGCCATTGTGGACGCTGGTGCTAACATGAAGCGACATGCAACGGTAAAGACCATTAGCCGCACTTTTGCCTAACAATGGCTTGAGAGAGACGGCATGTTACCCGATGGCCCCTCGGCTTGTAGCCCCGGGGCGTCTCAAAGTACCTTTTATGTGTCCTCCACCCAATGTGGGGCACAAGTTGCAGCTACGGCAAGATCGAGTGTAGAGTTTCGCTAACGGCTTGCTCGCTTGTAATAGATACACATAATATTTTTATTTTAAGTTGTCCGTGCACCTTTTGTCCATTTAGGCGTGCACCTTGTGTGTGTATCCACCCACCAATGCGCCCCCCTTTCTCTAGCTTCGACATGAATGATCCATGTCCACACACAGCGAGCGCGCATGTGTGGGTGGCTGAGTGACGTCCTCGGGCAATCGACTTAGAAGGGGTGTCGGGGGTTTTAAAAAACGAAGTGCTTAATGGCTGTAACGCGGACTAAGGGGTTAAAGTACTATTTGCCTATGAAAACTTGCCTCTCGTGGGGGAGTCGTCGATCGCAACTCGCCGATTTTTTTGTCGCGTGTGAGTTATTTGAGGCGGGGGCCCATAACATGTTTAACCGTGCAAACACGTCCAGTATGGAAGGTGACTAACGCACATGTAGTTACAATCACAGTCACACAAAAGGATAATCACAGAGAAAATCAACCCGAGGCTTGGTGTCGAGACAAAGGAAGTGATAAGCTGTAGCCTAGCTAGGTATCTATCGAAAAAACTATTGTACCGCTGTGTTTGATCTAGACATATACTAAGCATATCTAGAATAGCTTGCGATAGCTATATGTAACTAATAACTAATAAGCATTACCTACAACAGGTCGTCTTGCCACTAACAAGTACCAATTAACGACACTTCCAACACAAATTCCTCGGATCGTTGCCCGGATCCAAAGCGAGTGCGGCAGGTTGCCTATAGCATACTTTCAACACAAATCAATTATGCATGCGGAGATGCACATGAGGGAGAGATTGAAGATATTATTGTTTAGTGTAACAATCGGTGTAGTTATGAAGAGAAGGTGGAATATTGTTTGTCACCTCCCTATGTTGCACTACACTTAACAAGGCCGAGGTAGCTCCCGCCATGTCTCGGATGCTCCCCGGAACCTCGGTTAGGACCCTCGCGTAACGATCATAAGTAGTCACGCGACGTAGCCGTATTTACTTGTCTCACTAAACCAGACCATAGCGCCTTGAAGTATGTTAAACTGAATACGCGTTTTGTACGTACCGGGGGGTATTGGTTGTGACTTACAACGAACAATGTCCTCGAGCTTAGGAGTAGCGACGTAAATGATGGTGCGTCCGTCCTATGGAAAAGTACGGATCTTGAAGTACAAATTACATGTACAATGTTCTATATTGTATTGCTACAAGACAATACTCGTCATATGTAGAAGGCGCCCGCCGGCGGCGCAGCGGCGGCGGCCCCGGAGGGGGGTGCGCTCGCAGGCCCGTCGGCACCTACCTCTACCTCCACGCGGTGGGCGCTGGTAACCCCATAGCCGTGCCAGGCCTGGCACGGTAGGGGGCTGAACGAGGTACCGACAGCTGCGATCCGCGGGATCAGCAGCTGTCGGGAAGCCCTGTACGGAGGGTTTTGGAAAAACATAATATCCGTACTCCGGCACAGGGATCTCCCGCTCGGCCAGTCCGATATGTCTTTTCCGCGACTAAATACTCGCAGATACTCTCCCGACGATGGGGCGGGGGCGGCGTCTGCGAAATATTTTTTGGCGAAGAGGGGTACGGGCGGATCAGCGGAGGGACGAGGGTGTTGGAGCTGGCGGCGGACAGCTGGGAAGCAGCGCTAGGGACGGCGCTCGCTAGCAGCCGCCAGCCCTGCGATAGCATTAGGTCTTCCCTGGGGCGAGGCATGTTGTTGCGCAGGACGGAGGATGGTCGCAGCCGGAGGAGCGACACCGTCTGGCGGCGGCGGTCCCTAGGATCGCCCGCCGCCGGAAAAGCCCGGTACGGGGGGTTTTTGGAAAAATTCCCGTACCCACCATCTTTTGAGGACCGGCGACTCGATCTCTGTGTTCTTCCAACCTCTTCCCTAGTCGGTACCCGGTTATCGACAGGCTGCCTCAGGCAGTGTGCCTAGGGTTATCGTAACGGCACACTGCTCGTAAAGGCGGCCCCCTAACAACGTAAACCACCGGGGGAGGGCACGGACGGCCACAGCGCGATCAGATAGGTGTTGGAAACAGACGGGAAAAGGACATGGGACAGGAGAAAATCTGGCTCGGGGGCAGGAGAGCCAGCCGGACACCGTCTGCAGCCTAGTTCTTTTTTTTCTTCTCAGCCCCCGAAGGAGGAGAGAAGACTCGGCTAGGTGGAGAGCTGCGTCGAGAGGAGCGGCAAATACCTCGGGCGGGGTTGAGCACGGATCAAGGCGGGACCGACGACGACCTATGCGAGGGGGGTTTTTCACCTGCCTTTCCCCCCAAGCTCCGGCACGACCGGAGTCGCACAGGAGCCGAGGTCAAGCAGGTTCGCCTCGACCAGCTCAAGCTGAGCAGCCTTGCTGATCAGCGACCCCGCAGCGGCTGGAGCAGGCCGCGTATCGTGGAGACTAGCGACATCTTTTATTTCATACTGTATCAAAAAAAAAAAAACGTATAGATCAGAAAATAATAAATACCTGGATACGGGTATGTTTTAGACGGTATCGTTACTGCCATTGGAGAGGTTGGGATTAGTGGTTCACGGTCTACCTCACGCTTAGAAGTCCAACAAAGTTGAGCATAGCAAAAGGGGGGGGCCAGAGACTCCAACCGGTTTTACTGGTATTGGAGTAAAATATTTCAATTTCAATTTCGTCATATGTAGAAAACTACAACGCGGGCAGTCCAATTTGCGCCTATTCAATGTCGCGTTGGAGTGTCTTGTGTTTTCAATTTTTTTGCTAGGCATGCGTATAATGCTTCATTTTGCCGTGTCTTCGATTCCGCGACCCTATTGTCAATTTTTACCTCTCCCCCCACCCCCGCTCCCTCTTTCCATGTCCTCGTGTTTATAGTGCTTCATGCAATTATACTTCATGTTTGCGCTCGTTCAGATTGAAAACAATTTCCAATAAATAGTATAACCAAAAGCCATCAATGTGGATGGTGGCCAATTCTGTGTGAGACTTCAGAGAAATACAATTTTCAATATACATGGATACCATTTTGGATACCAATAAATTAGATATTTTTCTCGAGAAAAAAATTCTTTAAAAGAAATAGGGGAAACCACAAAGCAAAAAGAAGAAAGGAGCAAAAAACCCCACATGCCTAAGCCCGAGGAACTTGAAGGCATGCCACAACATCAACACTACCTTGCTACAAAGCGTCGCGAAGATAGGAAGATAGTCTGTCTTAAGAGACGAAGTTTCATTAGCTTATTACTAACAATGCGGTGGCGCCCGCTACCCGATTGACTTGCCTACAACTTCCGACTCCCGATGCTCTCACTCGCTCGTGAGATTCCGGGAGCCAAATTCAGCGGGGCATTTCGCGCATTCTTCGTGCCCGGGCCTACTTTGACCTCTTGGCGTTTTGCAGTCCTTCCCCACCGGACTATACGAGGGTGATTTCGGGTACGGGTCGCGGGGCTTTGGCTCTCTTTTTCGCTTCACATGAGTCCAGTTTCAAGGTGCCATCCGATTGTGTCATATCCTAGCCATTTAGCTAAGTGCTAGTATCTGACATTATTTATTTCCTCTAAATAGTACCTGTATCTTAGCGATATTCAGTGACTCTTTTATTGTCATCACGGCAGTACAACTGTATCGCCGTATTTTCCCTCGACAGTACAGAGTTACTAGCAGTATCTCTTCTAGATAGTTCTTTTCTAGATAGTTCTAAGAGCTTGTGCGATAAGATTAGATAGACGGTACAGATAATCTCAGATAATCTGTATCACCAATAATAGTTTGGTTTAGTTAGCAGACAGCACAAGCTACAGGTTCTAAGGCTGTTTCTAGAACACCTGAGGTGTGGATATTTAAGACGGGGACTTACTGGTAGAGGTGAGAGACCGGTACAGAATAGAATCACGCCACACCCAGATTGTAAGAAACCCTGTTCCTAAGACAATCTTACTAATTCTCTCTACGCTGTATAATTAGATCCAGAGATTAGGTTCTACTATTAGTCTAAGGTTGCCATCTTAGCCTAACCAAAGTAGCACCTCACACGTGGTTTCGGAGCCTCAGAACAGCTAGACGAGACGAAGATGTCTAACCGAGCAGGAGAGAGACTACCAGAGGAAGTTGATGGTCGACCAGAGGGGGCGCCTTCTGGGCCGACACAGCCGACGTCGACAGATGGTAGAAGACAGACAGTGCGAGAAGGATCGAGTCCCACGATGGAGCCTATGTCGGTACACGTCACCGAGATGCTACAACGACTAAGTAACCGAGTTGACACTTTTTCGACTGAGCTATCTCAACTGCGTGACCACGTCGACAACGGTTTCAGGCATTTTGAAGGACGAGTGAACAGAAGCCGAGAAACGGAGAATTTTCTTCGAGGAGAACAATTGAGATCGGAGAGGACGCGAGAGATGCCAAGCATGATGCCGAACGATGTCAAACCAGCCAAGATCAAGAGCATCGCTACGACTAACATCGACGAGCTGAGAAACTGGTTCCGACATGCACGAGGGTATCTACGGTATCACAGCGTTAACCCTGAAGAGCAAAGAGGAGTGTACTGGGTATCTGGCTTTCTGGAAGGACCACTATCGAAGTGGTGGTACTCCCAAGTTGCGCAGACTGGAGATGAAGTCGGTGGAGGATTTTCCGGAGTTTCTGAGATGGAGAAATCCTTAATTCAGGAATTCTGCGGAAGAACACCGGCGGAACAAGCGAGATTGAATTTGGACAAAGCGAGACAGAAAACCACGGTCCTGAAGTACGCGAACTATTTTCGAGAACAATTATTGGAGCTTCCTCACCGTCACGAAGAAGATAACGTACATGATTTCCAGCGCGGTTTGAGACCCTCGATTCATAAGGAAGTTGCCCTGAAAAACCCTAAGACCCTACACGAGGCGATTCAAGCAGCTCTGCGAGCGGAGGCAGCGGAGACCAAGATTGAGACGACCCAACGCTCGACAGGCCGACTGAACGCCATCGAAGAAGACAGCGACTTTTCAGAGGCAGCGGAGGAGATCGACAGTGAGTTGGAGGAAGATTCGCATGGCGCGACCGAAGAAAAGCCGCGGGAGCTGTACGAGATTAGACGCCTCACTCAAGAGGAGGTCGACAGATTTAAGAAGGAGGGCAAGTGCTTCATTTGCCACAAGAAGGGACACATCGCTATCGACTGCCCAGACAGAAAGAACAAGAAGAATGACAGAACGAGGAAATCCCGGCCGGGAAAGTGAGACCTGAGTCGGCAGCTCGCGGCAAGCTGCAGGATGAGGTTTCGTCTCCTACAGCGACTCAGGAAGAGACCAGAACAGAAGAAGTACGAGACCCGTTACCTCAAACGACATTGAGGCCAGTCTTTAGGAGCAAGGACTTTAGCGACTGGATGATGAATAGGGAGTATTTCCTGAAGTACTCTCAGACCTACGGACCTTTCGACTTAGATGGAGCTAGCGATAATGACGGCCTTAATTCTCAAGTGGCGGAGGATTTTTGCTGTCCGGCGCGCCCATTTCAGGAGAGAGATTTACAGAAGTACCGGAGAATTTGGCTAAATGCGCCATTTAATGAATTAGAAGATTTTTTGGGCCATTATTTGCGGAGTAAACTGCTTCATCCCCATCTGAGAGCGGTTATAGTGGTTCCAAAATGGAGGGCAAAACCATGGTTCAAGCTGCTGCGAAATTTCCGACTTGTCGACGAGCTGGCGGCGAAAGAACATGTGTTTACCTGCCCCACGAACGATGGAATAGAAGGAAGAAGGCAAGATGTTGGACCGACAAGATGGACGACGCAAGTCTACGTCGACGACACCGATCGAGTTCGATTTCTGCCTCAGAACCTACAGAATCCCCCGAAGACCTACTGGACTCACTCGACGACTCTTGTTACCGATGGCCGACGAGTGTTACTAGCGAAAGAGGACACTGGCATGGTCTGGTTTCCTGGTGGCAAACAGGAGATTGAAGACGCGACCCCGGAATACACAGCAGTGCGAGCTCTTACGGAGACAACTGGATTAAAGGTGAGCGAAACAAATTTACGCCTTTTAGGGACGGAGTCTTCCGGACAGAATAAGCGCTACGTGTATATCGCTCGCGTTCGACCCGGATCGATACCGGACGCTACGTCAACTTCTCGGGCAGTATGGGCTACCTGGAAGGAATTAATTTCGGCACGGCGTACGGGTTATCTAGTCTGTGGAGAACAGCAGTTCCCTCTTCGTTACGAGACTTTTGGGAAACCGATTGACGGGTGGATGAACAAGAACGTCCGACTAGAAGACAGTGTTCCTGCGACGCTACATGTATCCACAACCCAGTCTGGAACAAGTCTGTTAGTGTTGGGAGGCACCTTACGCGGACATCGATGCCGTATTTTGGTTGACTCTGGCGCTTCGGAAAATTTCTGCAAGGCTGAGTGGGTACGGGAGCATCACATTCCGACGGTTACTGGAGAGAAATACCGGATAAAATTGGCAGATGGTAGTACAACTACGACTCGCCAGCGACTACGGAATGAAGTACTCACAGTAGGGACCCTAGACATACGTCTGGACGCAATTACGACAGAACTGGATAAATTCGACATCATCCTCGGTCAACCTTGGTTACAAGCCGTCAACCCGGATATAGATTGGTCTACTAAAACGATTCGCGACCGTAAAACTGGCGAAGCTATGGTGTCTGGCGACGAGTACACCGTACCTGTGACAGTACATCACTTGGAGGCGGATGCGATGGCAAAGCTGCTTAGACAACAACCAGCAGACCTCTTCGTGATTGGACTACGAGAAGTACAGGACGCGGTCGACGACATCAACACTGATCAACAACCTGAGTGGACGACTTCGTTACGAGATTCCCTGAATGAGTTTACGGACATTATCAAGGAGCCTGACGGTCTACCGCCAACTCGCGAGTGCGACTTTGAAATTAATTTGGAGTGCGATGAACCACCTAAGGAGCGAACGTACCGTATGTCACCAGCAGAACTCCGGGAGGTTCAAGTACAGTTGCAAGACTTACTCGCAAAAGGCTGGATTCGTCCGTCTAAATCTCCGTATGGTGCCCCGATTTTATTTGTACGCAAGAAGGATGGTACCATGCGTATGTGCGTAGACTACCGGAAACTCAACGACCTCACGAGGAAAGACCGAACACCGTTACCCCGGATTGATGAGTTACTCGACTCGCTATATGGGGCTCACTATTTCAGCACGCTGGACCTGTATAAAGGCTATCATCAAGTTCGAGTCAAAGAGCGCGACATACATAAGACAGCATTCCGAACTCATTACGGACTGTTCGAGTACTGCGTTCTACCCTTTGGACTTTGTAACGCCCCAGCTGGATTCCAAGCGATGATGAATCGAGTTTTGGCCCCGTATCTTGGCAAGTTCTGCGTGGTATATTTGGACGACGTGTTGATCTACAGTAAGACGGCCGACGAACACCTCGAGCATATTCGACTCGTGTTACGAGAGTTGCAGCGACACCAGTTGCATATCAAACTCTCTAAGTGTTACTTCGGACGATCGAGCGTCAATTTTCTTGGGCATGTGGTGGAAGCTGGACAGATCCGAATGGACCCCGACAAGGTTGAGGCAGTACAAAATTGGCCCCGACCGAAATCTGTGACTGAAGTACGTGGATTTCTGGGACTTGCTGGATATTACCGGAGGTTTATCAACCAATTCGCAACCCTAGCAACCCCATTAACGGACCTGACCAAGAAGACACCGGAATTTCGCTGGACTCCTCAAGCCGAGTCAGCATTCGAGCAAATTAAAAACGCGATGGTACGTGCACCAGTACTGGTAATTCCTGACACTTCTCCTAATGCAAGGTACACACTGTACACAGATGCTTCTGGATTTGCAGTAGGAGCTGTGCTATTACAAGACCAAGGTATTGGATTACAACCTGTTGCGTACCATGCTCGAAAGATGAACAAGCATGAGGTACACTATCCTGTCCACGAACAAGAGCTACTGGCAGTTCGAGACGCTCTACTGAAGTTCCGTTGCTACTTAGATGGCGCGGCGGGATTTACAGTAATTACGGACCACGACACGTTGCGACACTTCTTTCGGCAGCGCGATTTGTCTACTCGACAGGTGCGATGGCTTCAAGTTTTAGCACCTTACCAGCGACAGATGGACATCGTATACAAGAAGGGAGCAGTCAACCAGGCAGACGCTCTGTCTCGCCGACCTGACCTGAAGGACTCATTACAGAAGCTGCAACTATTACGCGATTGGACCAACGACGAAGCAGAATGCGAGTTACACGCACAGATTTTTTCCCTGGAATCCCGGTTACATCCTGACTCTGGACTTCATGCGGAAATCAAAAGTGCTTATGATTCGGACAAATATCTGCTTACCCGGAAATCTCTGCCTACCTGGCTGGTACGTCAATCTAATGGACTCTTGTACGCCTACGGGACAAGACTGTATGTTCCGAACGTCTCTACATTGCGATCAAGAGTATTGTACGAACTACACGACGCACCGACCGCGGGACACCCTGGTATTATTCGACTATTGGCAGCAGTAACCCGGACGTTTTGGTGGCCTAACATGAAGCGGACAGTACAACACTATGTACGCAGCTGTGTTACCTGTCAACGCAACAAGGCAGCGCGACACAAGTCTTATGGACTCCTTCAATCGCATGAGGTACCGACCAGGCCCTTTGAGCATGTATCGCTTGACCTGATTACGGACCTTCCTGAGTGCGATGGGTATGATGCTGTGGTGGTATTCGTCTGTATGCTTACGAAACGGACGATTGTCGAGCCAATTACGAAAACGATTACAGCGGAACAATTAGCAAAAGTTATGCACCGCGCTGTTTTTCGGCATTTTGGCTTACCACGGAAATTAATATCCGATCGAGATCCCCGGTTTATGAGCGACTTCTGGCAAACCCTATTTAGGGCTGTTGGCACCAAGCTTAATATCTCTACGAGCTATCACCCCCAGACAGATGGCCAAACTGAGCGAGTAAACCAGACATGGGAGCAAGTCATACGATGCTATGTGCACCCCTTGCACGACGACTGGGTTCAACACCTTACCAACGTGGAGTTCGCGATCAACGCAGCGGTTTCTACGTCAACGACTATGTCTCCATTTAAGGCGACGCTAGGATTTGAGCCGACATCTCCAACAACGGCTACATTTGACGATAACGAGCCTAGCCGTACTTTACCGGAGCAAGTGAAGATTCTGGTCGAGATGCACAGATTTGCCCACGACTGCGTCAAAGCAGCCCAAGCACACATGCAAGACGCTGCAAATCGGCACCGGTTACCAGTACCTTTTACAGTTGGCGACAAGGTTAAGCTCAAGGCGACAAATCTACGGTTTGTACAACAGCCATGTTCTAAACTACGCGACCGCTACATTGGACCGTTTCTCATTACGGAGGAAGTTTCCCCGGTTGCATTTCGGCTTAAGCTACCCCCTGGAGTACGGATTCACGATGTTGTACACGCCAGTTTACTGGAGAAATGGAATTCAGAACCAGAACAGGCCAACAGTGCACAGCCAATTCCGATTGTGCACGATGCGAAGCGATTTGAAGTCGATAAAATACTCGACGTGGCTTTTAACTCCAATGGCACGGGACTTTTGTTTAAGGTCCGCTGGGCAGCACCGTTCAACGTACCTAGCGAGGACACTTGGGAACCCATGCGAGGAGTCAACCACTTAAACATCTTTTCCGAATTCCTTCGAACGGATGTTTATCGAGAATTTTCTGGCACCCCTGACTTTGTCAGATTTCGCAATCGCTGGCCTGCAAGAACCCCCAAGAAACCAAGACCCTGAGTACTGCACAGCGAGGACGCTGGTGCTTAAGGAGGGGAGAGTGTCATATCCTAGCCATTTAGCTAAGTGCTAGTATCTGACATTATTTATTTCCTCTAAATAGTACCTGTATCTTAGCGATATTCAGTGACTCTTTTATTGTCATCACGGCAGTACAACTGTATCGCCGTATTTTCCCTCGACAGTACAGAGTTACTAGCAGTATCTCTTCTAGATAGTTCTTTTCTAGATAGTTCTAAGAGCTTGTGCGATAAGATTAGATAGACGGTACAGATAATCTCAGATAATCTGTATCACCAATAATAGTTTGGTTTAGTTAGCAGACAGCACAAGCTACAGGTTCTAAGGCTGTTTCTAGAACACCTGAGGTGTGGATATTTAAGACGGGGACTTACTGGTAGAGGTGAGAGACCGGTACAGAATAGAATCACGCCACACCCAGATTGTAAGAAACCCTGTTCCTAAGACAATCTTACTAATTCTCTCTACGCTGTATAATTAGATCCAGAGATTAGGTTCTACTATTAGTCTAAGGTTGCCATCTTAGCCTAACCAAAGTAGCACCTCACAGATTGTTATTATACGATGGCGTCAACGGTGTCGGGCACCTCTATGTCGGGTGAGCGCTCCACAACCGCTATGCTTATGGACCACATCCCCCGGTGCCCGTGCTCTTGGTACGTCATTCGACTCCACGATCGGACTGTCCACGTGCTTAAGGAGGTCATGCTTGAAGCGGGGGCTACTAAGGGGCGGAACTTGCGGTTGGAGGTCCGCCGTATTCGGTCGGGAGCTTCTCGAGGTCGTTATGGGGATGTGGTTTGGTTAGACTTCATGGCTCCACACCGTCATCGTGTTGTTGATGTGGCGGTTACAAGTGCTCGCACGAACACCAATGTTCCTCGTATAGGTGCTCGTCTCCCACTCATGGGCAGTCGTTCATTGGGAGCTCAACATGGCAAACTTGATGCGGACCTCCGCACTTATGCGTTGCTTGGCATACCTGCGGTTCATGCGGTCAATGACTACTATCCCTTCGCTCAGGAGGATGGGGGCCGGTTGACGTCTATGGCGGTTGAGTTGGTTGATCGCTTGGCTATTTTGGTGGGAGTTCGTCGCTTCATTGGCATGGGTGCGGCCGACTCTCGTTCTTTGCGCTCTGACGGCTGTGTCCGTATGCAACATTTCGTTCGTCGATCTACTTCTATTCCTTTTCGGCGCTTTTTTGGGGATGTGCGGCGAGAATTCATGCAACGTCTTTATGCTGCTCTTCATCGTACTTTGGGTTCCTATCTCCGCGACGCTTTACATGAGGGCAGTGCTGATGCTGTGGCATGCCTTCATGTTCCACGGGCTTAGGTTTTTTCTTCTTTTCTTCTTTTTGTTCGGTGGTCTCCGCTGCTTGTTCTTTTAAGATTATTTTCAGGCATTAACTTCTTAGGATTAGAGTTAGGGATGGAAACTATCTCGATGAAGTACTTTGTAAAGGTACATATGAATGCGTTAAGTACTAAATCACAACATTTCGCTACCATGGGAGATGTACAGGTACAACTACGCCACATGCTGTGTTCCTCCATTACCACACATCGGCACAACAATAAACAGTCATTATATTGATGGCAAGACATAAAATTTATTGTTGCCAAAACAGCGGCGGTCTTTCATCGTCTTAGTATGGTACGGGTACAGGAATTTAGCGTACCGGTTCCGGTATAAATGTACAGAAAATATCCAGTACATCAAATATATGAATTGCCGCTACCATTCTCGCCCGCTGATTGGTTGAAGCAATATTGCATGTGGGCCAACTCGGCAGCAGACGCAGCCAGCGCAGGCTAGAGGACCGGCGCATACGAGGAGCACTGGTGGCGCGAGTCGTGAAACAGCAGCAACTGCATCGCCAGCTCGAGCAGCAGCTCCACCAGGCGAGGCACGAGTCGTTCCTGCGAGTCACGCCTTGGTCTCGCATACGCTCCCCCCCTTCCGCTTGTAGCAGCGCAGGGTGTGTAGGGAGTCAGAGACATGTCCACTGTGCGTGCTGACCTCAACTCTCTACCCAGCTCGGCAGAAATATTATTAGTTGTAGTGTTATTCTCACTTAAGGACAGCAGTCGAAACGCCGACGGCTGAACTTGAGACGGCTGCTCTTTGCGACAGCAGCTGACGGGGCACTACACAGGTAATTCTATTGTAGCTGCCGAAAGGAATATGCGGTGCATGTGCTCGACTGGCTGTGGGGCGGCAAGCAGCAGCGGTCGCGGCGGCGCCGCTCCCGCCGTAACCAGGACCCTCGGTGGCCGCCGTCCCCCGTCCCGCGCTCGTCCATCACTCACGCCTCGACCTCCGCGCCTCGACTCCCATACAAACGCACCAGGTATTGCCATTAGTCATCTCCTGTCTCCAGCTTTCACTGCGAATCAGGAACTAAGCGAAACTTGGTTTGCGGGTCGGTTGTGTCGCTGCGGATCGACAAAGCAGCTCCGTCGGTCGTCTTTATCTCTGTCTATTCCAGTTTGCCTCAAATGAATATGAAAAATCTGATTAATGCATATGTCTTATGTCTGTAGGGCTGGCTGGTGGGTCTACTGCGTGGGACGGTCACAGGCGTGGGGTGAAGGTTTGGGGTCTGACGGGGGGTGGGAGCCGGCTGGGCGAAGAAGGGGTTGCGGTGGAAGTGGAAGGGGAAGTGGAAGGGGCGGAGGGAGCGGTGCTGAAGCGGCCAACACGGCCGTCAACCATGCCGGGTGGAACGGTGCTGCAAGTGGAGCTGAAGCAGGCGTGTAGCCTGGCTGAAGTGGAGGCGGTGGTGGGTGCCGTGGTGGGCAGCGCTGGAGGTGAAGGGGGGAAGCTTATGGATGAAGGGGCGGTGTGTCTTGTGTTGGAGAGGCTGGCGAAGATTACGGTGGACGTGAAGCGAGGGAGTAAGGGGAAGAACGGGAAGAAGGGAGTGCGAGGGATGAAAAGGAAGGGGAAAAGACAGCAGCAGAGTGAGCTTCTGTCTGCGCTGAAGGTGGCTGTGGAGGCGCAAGGAGGGGGTTACAACGCCACGAGTGTGGCGAGTGTATTGTGCAGTTTGGGGAAACTGGAGTTGGCCGAGGAGTGGGGAGGTGCACTTGGGGTGCTGCTGGCGCGGGGTGAGGCAGTGGTGGGCGACATGAAGCCCCTGGCGCTGCTGATGGTGGCCAAGGCCCTCACAATTCTGCCTTCCCACCCCCGCAGCTGCGCTCTCACACAACGTCTGATCCACCACACCGTGGCCACCGCCCCCAGCTTCAGCTCACACCAGCTCGCGACTGTGCTGCGATGGTTCACTGCGCTCAGGTCACAAGCAGGCCCCACCTTTGGTGCCATAACGCCCGTGGTGGTGGACTCCGCGGGGCGCCTGAACGCGAAGGACCTCCTGACTGTACTCTCCTCCTTCGCCTCCATCGACGGGGAGGTGTCGCGAGAGGTTCTCTCCGCCCTAGAGCCGCACATCTTGGCACAGGCGGACAACATGGGGCGCCGTGGGCTCCTGCTCGTGCTGACTACGTATGCGGGGACTGTGTCGGGTGTGGCTGCTAGTGACAGCTTGTTCCCTCGGATGGAGCCGCTGTTGGCGGAGCAGCTGAAAGAAATGTACGAGGAAGAGCTATTGATGGTGTGTACCGCTCTCTCGGCCAGTCGTTTCTGCGCTGGCAGCCTGCGGGAGTTGTTGTTGAGGCACATTGCGGAGGCACGTCCGCAGCTGCGCGCCCACCCTCTGGTGCAGTCCATCGAGCTAATGTGTCGGGGGGATGGCTCGCAGCCGCCTGTGTCGCACCGGGAGTCGGTGAGCAGGCTCAGGGGTGGCGGCTTGAATCACGAAAAAGATGCTTCGGCAGGCGGTGCGGTTCACGGGGCAACCTCGCATCGACTCCGTCCTGATTCACTCCCACGTGCAGACTGGCGAGAAGGTGGGGAGGAAGGGGGGGGCGTGGGCGAGGAAATGGGCTTTCAGAGTGCAGCGGACGGTCGTGAAAGGGAGGTAGAAGGAAGAAGAGAGGAGGGACTTGGAGTTGAGGAGAGTGAGGAGGAGGAGAGGTGGGTCGGGGGAGAGGAGGGGGTGGGGGGATTTGTGGAGGGTGACGAGGAAAAGTATGTAAGAGGAGGCGGTAAGGTGAAGAGGGCGGCAGGTGACGTTGTGGGTGAAAGGAGCACAGCGGAGCTTCTATTGTCGCTTGTGCCGGGGGCGGAAATACACGGCGATGCATTATTCGATGTTGCGGAAGCTTTGGGTGCGCGGGGGCTGGAGGAGGTGGCGGCTGCTGCTCGGGCAATTCCAGCTGCTGATGTGGTGGGCGTCATGAGAACAGTGGCGATGGTCGGGGGTCAGCCGGGCGGGGGGTGCGTGTTTCTTGAAGTGGTAGAGTGTTTGGGGTCAGCACTATCAGAGTCTGCATCCACACTGTCGCCTTCTCAGGCTGTGACCGCGTTGCGTAGCTACGCCAGCGCAGGGTGCGGCTGTGACGAGGTGATGGCTGCGTTTGAGCCGTGCGTGGCTGCGCATGCGGAGGCGAACGCTTTCTCGTGCGCTCAGTTGGCGTCGTTGGCGAGGGCGCACCACCGAATAGGCGCCATGAGTCCAAAGGCCGCCGCGCTGTGGAACGCTGTTGCACGAAATGCCTCCTTTCAGGCGCCCCGCATGCAGGTCGGGGATGCAGTCACTCTGGCGCAGGTGTATGCCGACTCGCGTTGCTCCACACTCGGCGCTGCTGCTGACATGTTTCGAACGGTGCGACCCCACCTCACCCTCCTCTTCGCCCCTTCTCCCTGTTTTCCACACCCTCCACCCTTATCCTCTGCAATGCAACAACTACGTTAGCATTATCTCTGGTTTATTTCTGCACTCTTTTCGTCACTACCTTATTTCTTCAACACCAGCAAACTATCCGTCTTGCCTTCCGGACGCTCCCAGTTTTCTACTCAGCTACCTCAGCATTACAAACTGCCCACCCCTTCTCTGTTAGCCATTACCCTGACTACCCTACCCCCTTTACCATGCCCCATATCCAAGTGTGTGCAACCTTCCCGGCATGACATGCTCCCCGATCAGAGGCATTCTACGAATCCACGCCCCAGCTCGCCTCTATGACGCAGTGCTGACATCGAGTTCCCCATAGTAATTTTCTCTTCCGAAAAATTGTGCTGTCGCCATCTCATCCTATGCTTACCTGTGCTGTTGTTCTGCACTTCGGTACCAGCTGGGGAAAGAGGTGGCGGCGCGGCGGCACCAACTGAGCACTGCGGCAATGGAAGGGCTAGCGCGTAGCTACGCCACGGCAGGCATCGCGTCTCCCGAACTGTTGTCCGCAATCGGGGAGCGGGTGGGGTCGCTGGCATCCTCCTCCTCCTCATCATCAACATTATCAGCATTATCATCGTCGCCTGGGGAGCTCAATCTGGCGTCAGCGCTGCATATCCTTCGCGCCATGGCCACGTTTGCTACCGAGTGCGAGCAGCTGCCCTCCGTTTCGGCTGCCGTGCCTGTGTTGGCGGCCATCATCCAGGGGGCGCTGAGTTCGTGCTACGTGTCGCAGCTCGTCACCCTACTTTGGACCGCCTCCGTCCTGCCAGGCGTTCCGGCTGAGCTACGCGATGCCACCGTGCGAGGTCTGGCGGCAAGTGGGGGCGCTGACTCGATGTCTGCTGGTGAGGTTGCCACCGCTCTGCGCGCGTTGGCCACTTTCCCGACGGAGACCCGCACCGATGATGCGCTTGTACGCCAGTTGGGTCGTCGGTTGGCTACGCTGGCTGACGGTCTGATGGCGTCAGAGGTGAGTGGTGTGCTGCCAGTGGTGACACGGTTGGGGTTGGGAGGCGAGGGGGAAGCGGAGGTGTTGCGGGCGTTGGAGGGGCGCGCGCTGGGGTTGGCTTTGGGTGGGCGACCGGTGAAGTTGGCGCTGGAGGAGGTGATGAGGTTGGCGTTGGGGTTGGCGAGGGCTGGGCGGCCGTCACGGCAGCTACTGGAGAGCTGCACCCTGCGCGCGCAGGCTGCGCGGCAGCTGAGACCCGCCACCATTGCGGCGGCTGCCTCGCTCTGCGCCTCATCACCCGCGCCGTCGCTCTCCCACGCACTGGAACGCCACGTGCGCAGCGGCTGTGCTTCACTGGCACCCGATCAGGTCGCCCACGTTGCGGCCTCCTTTGCAAAGGTGACCCCCCTGTCTTTCTGCAGTGTGTGAGGAGGTGGCGAGCCGAAACGAGTCGCGAACATAGGTGGTTAATGCGAAAGAACTGAATATAAGAAAAAAACACATCCCCTGAATTGATATCTTGTGTCCGTTGATGCACGAGCAGCCCCTGAACTAGTGCAAATCGATATATCGCCATCCGTCTAACCTGCTGTTTCAATTTTTAAAAGTTCGATTTTGATTTTCTTCCCAGGTCGGCCGCCGCGCTCCTCAGGTGTTTGCCTCCCTGGCTGAAGTCGTGCAGCCCTCGCTGGTCGGTTACAGCCCCATGCAGCTCGTGTCTCTACTTTGGTCGTTCGCCGTGACTGGGAACCTCGACGAGGGGCTGGAAGAAGCGCTGGTGGGCAGGATTACCCTTCAAGCCCCCACCCTCGACACACGGCAGCTACTCAGAGCTCTTCAGCTCGTGGCAGAGCGGCCGGAGCCGGCCCGTCTGGTGCAGGTACTGTGCGACGAGGTTTTGCGTCGGGCAGAATTCTTGGATGTTGAGACGACCGTGTCTATGCTGGAAGCCGTCGCCGGTATCAGCGCGACAATGCAACAGTTCGGGACTGAGTCGGTGGTGGAGGCTCTCGTGCTCCGCGTGGAAAGCGGAATCGAGGGCGTGAGCGAGGAGGGGTTGGTGAAGGCGCTGCACGCCTGCTCCCTCGCTAACGTCGATCCGTCTTCCGATTTTCTGAATTCCGTGGCATTCCGCTTGGCCGAGCGCCCGCGGCAGCTCAGCACCTGGGCTGTTGTCACCTCGCTATGGTTGTTCGCAATGTCGTCCCATACCAGTGTGCCCGGCGGCCTGTTCCCCTCGCTGGCTGTCGAAGTGGCGACGCGCGTGGGGGAGCTTCAGCCGCACGAGCTCGCAAGTGTGGTTCGCTCCTTTTCCGTCGTTGGCGCCGAGTTGCTGCCGAGTGAAGTATACGATACCATCGGCGCGCGCGTCATCGCCACTAAAGATGACTTCTCTGCGCAGAGCCTCGCAATGCTGCTCCGCAGCCTCTCCGTCGCGGGGGCCTACAATCCGAAAGTTTTCGCTGCGCTGGAATCGGCGGTGATCGCCAACGCTGCAGATATGACGCCCCACGGCATCGCGACCATTACTCGGGCGTACGTTACATCTAAGCATGACGCCCCGGCGGTTATCGTGGCCTTGGCTACGCAGGCCACGCACAAAGCACCCACCTTCGCCCCACCCGCGCTTGCCAGCACGCTGTGGTCCTGTTGCTCGGCGGGTCTAGCGGACTCTTCTCTCATGTCAGCAATGGCGCGGCAGACAGTCCGGCGCGCCGTCGATTTCGACAGTCGACGACTCGCATTGACGGTGGATATGTACGCTAAGTCGAGGGCGGGGGCCGACGAGAGCAGTCACCCCGAAGTATTCGAGGCTCTCGGGCAACAAGCTATCCTCATTTTCGATACCTTTTCGGCCCGAGATCTGGTGACGACCATCCGAGCGTTCGTTGTGGCGTCGAAAAGCGAGTCGCTGCGAATTCTGACTCCGGCGGTCATCGCTCTCGGGCAGCAGGCGCTGCTGATGGCAGAGCGCTTCTCGCCCAGGCAGCTGTCCACCCTCCTCTGGGCCTACGCCCGTCTCCGCATTCACCGCTGTACCGACCTCCTCCACGCGCTGGCGCAGGAGGTCGCCCTGAAGGCTCCGCGGTTCGAGGTGGCGGAGCTCGTGATCACAGTTCGCGCGTTCAGCAAACTGCAGTATCGCGAGCCCGAAGTGTATAGCGCTCTCGCGGACGAGGTCGTTCGTCAGGCCGATTTCCTGTCGACTCGTGACATCGCTGACTTTGCAAAGGCCTTCGCTATGTCGCCTGTGCAGCAGCCTGACGAGCTATACTTAACGTTGGCAAGAGCTGCCTCCCCCCAACTCGGCAACTTCTCCCCTCGTCACCTATCTGCGTTCGTCTTTGCGTTGGCCAAAACCTGCGGCGACTCGCCCGCTGTTGCGCGCCCTGGTGCCGTCCTCGACGCCGCTACTTCCGTCATTGCCCGCCGTGCGCAGACGTTTTCAAGTGTCGCCGACTTGGCGCTGGTAGTGCGGGCGTACGCCGCGCTCAACACCGAATACGCGAACGCCCTGATTGCGTCACTGCGTGATATATTGGCGAAGCGATCCGTCGAGCTATCGCCTTTCGAAGCAGCGGCCTTGCTGACCGCTCTGTTGGACGGTCCAATAACGTCGGTGGAAAACATACATCGGGTATCTGAGGCGCTCGTGTCGCGTTTGGTGGCCGGCGCAAGCTATTTGTCTCCCCGGACAGTAGTATCGCTTTTGTCAGCTAGTCGGAACCTGCCGGAGCGCTTGGCGACGCTCTTACTCAGCGCGCTGACGCAACCGATACTCAAATATATCGGCGTGTTCGACTTGGATGAGCTACGAGTAGCAAAAGGAGTGTATCGCAATGGAGCTCATGTCCTCGACCCGGATGAGTCTGGCGAGTTGGTCTCCTTGCTCGAGAAGCAGATGGCGCAGCTGAGTGTGAGCTTGTGCGAAAAGTGAGTTTAACTCGATAATGGACGGCGTCCGTTTTGTTGACGCGTATGATGCGTACGGGTCAGTCAGCATTTGACCCAATTGTCATGTCACAAAAGCAGCGACCAGGATGGTGTGTTGGTAGTCAGTCATGTGTGGAGACGAGCACACATTTTTTTAATAAATGAAATTCTCGCATTGCCGCTAACTTAGTAATGTTAAGAGAAGGAGTGGGTATGTGTGAAGATTGCGTCCTCCACCAGGGACACGCATCACCGTGTAAGGCAGTGATAGCCCGCCAGCACCTGAAATGATTTATTGACATTGGCACAAGGGCCATGCAATCTGGGAGTCTAGCCATGGTGCAGGAGCACTTGTAGCACGCGAATTCAGCGCATCGCGCAAGGTAAACAGCCACGGTGCTATTTTGCCTCGCAACTGTAGTCTGAGGGAGGAAGGCAACGTCCTTTCAACATCCGCAGCATGGCTGGTGCGTCTCGCAGCATGCGTTACAGTAACTGTGCCTATTGTACGTGCCGGGATGTAAAAATTGTAGAGTACAACGAACCGTGTACTCGATGAGCTTAACAATGGCGAAGGCCCTCCACCTACTGCTGCTGTTCCACCCGTACCCTTTGCGCCAAAAATATTTACAGATTCTGCCCCCGCCTCCTTATCGTGAGAGTATCAGCAAGGACTTAGTCGCGAAAAAACATGTCAGACATGCCGAGCGGGATATCTTAGTGCCGGTGTACGGATATTATGAATTCTAAAACCCTCCGTACATTGCTTCCCGACAATTGATGATCGCGCGGATCGCAGCTACTGGTACCCCGTTTGGCCCCCTACCGTGCCAGGCCTGGCACGGCTACATGGTTACGAGCGCCCACCGCGTGGAGGTAGAGATAGGTGCCGACGGGCGTGCGAGCGCACCCCCCTCCAGGGCTAGTACATTCCTTTTGCTAGGTCATTCCTTCACCCGTGGAAAAGAAGGGCAAATAAAGTAACAAGTACATGTACAACGTCATGTAACGTACCGGAACAAGACATTAATACTCGTCACAACTGACTAATGTACACGAATTTCTACGGAGGGTATATGTACAAGGTAAACAAGAAGGTGATGAAAGAGATGGTCAAGGTGTGTGGTTTGCTGGCGCGGCTCATGATATGAGGAATCTTGCTCGAATCTTGCCGAATCGGCAGCGTACGTAGTAAGGTGTTTGCAAGCATGAAGTACTTGTGTTAATAAGTAATTGAACAATATATTGCGCACAAAAAGGCTTGTCATTTATGCAAATCACATGCTACTGAATGGCATGTTACTTAACTGAAATGTGTCGTCGACATTTATTGCAAATATGTCCAACGTAAAATGGCTCGACGAGCCTCCCAAAAGTGAATTTCGGGACCGAGCGTGTAGGGATTTGAGCGTTACTTTCTTTGGAGGGGGGGGGGGGGGGGGGGGGGGGGGGGGGGTTGAATGAAAATGCGATCGTTTGAAATGATTTCGTAGATATTGCCGGTTCTCGCGGCCATGTGGACGTCATGCGGGGGAGGGTAGTCCTCAATTTGGGAGGGTTGGGTTCGGGGGTACCAATGAATGCATTCCTGGATAGGCTTCCGAAGTCAACTTACAATGATGGAGTCCCATATTATACCGCCCTTGTTGCGTACTCGAAGAGTTGTGACAACTTGCCTCTCAAAGGTATATGTTAGCACAATTATGTTCTTGCTTGCTGTTGCTTTCGATGCACGTGGAAGTGCATTATTCGGATAGAGTTGGGAGATGTTTGATTGTTTAATGTGTGAACATTAGAATGTAAAATAAAAGAGCGCATAGTTAAATGTGTCCGTCACCTCCCTCCATTGCAATAGGCTTAAATAGGTCTTGCCTCACCAGCTCTCGCCTACTCTCGCGTGGTCCTTGTGGTCGGCGCTAGGGCTCTCGTAACGGTGTCGAAACAAACCAACGACGCGTTTTCTCGGCTTCCTACAGAAATTTCATTAAACTGTTTGGCTGGACGGTAGGTAACTAGGTGATAAGAGTACAGACTCAAAGAACGCATGAGGGACAATGTGCTCGCTACCAATATTATATACCTGATATTGGTAGTGCCAACACTTGGATGGGACTACATTCTGAAGTCTCCGTGCTTCCTCGCACGGCGCGTGAGGCGCCGCTTGTCGCCTCCACGTGTTGTTTGTTTCAGCTTTGCGTGGGAGTTTCATGTGTTCTCTCATATTTCATCTACTATATTTGTGCACAACGTAATGCTTCCCTTTGCCGTGCCTTGGATTCCATTACCCTCTTGTCACTCTTCCCCTCATCTTGCCCCCCCCCCTTTTCCTTGTCCACCTTCCTATAGTGATTCTTATAATTTACTAATCCAAGAACAACAGGGAAACCACAAATCGATAGGGAAAAGACACGGAGAAACCTACCATCAATTTGAATAGTCTCGATGATCGTGGATTTGTATGTTTATTTGCTTCTTTGTTTTTCGCTTGTTCGTTTGTCGCTTAGCTCACCACTGTATCGGATTATATAGTAGAAATGCGACGTCATGATTAGGAAACCTGATCTCTATGAAATATATGGTCAGATTGATTTGAATCTAGAGGTTTGCATATCCAATATCATGTGTACGGGACAGTAACTCTAGCGGTTATTGTTACCGTTAATATCGGCGCGTCTCGCCTGCAGGGCAACCACCTTGCCCGAACAGTTAGACGCAGCCAACGACCAACGACTTCCCCAACGGTCAGCTCTAGCTAGCCCGTGCCTTATAAGCCGTAGCTAGCCACGAGCCTAGGCACTCTCTGCTTTCGCGCTCAGCCAATCTAGGCTTCGCGCGAATGCAGTCTCGACTCTCGTAGTCGAGTTGGGTGTCAATCTTACTTTTCGTCCCATGCGCACGCGAGCGTCACGCGACACTTCCCCTCGTTTAGCTACGCAGTTCCCCAATATGCAGCCTGAGCAGTCTACATCCGCCGCAGCGGCCGACCCTCACGCTACCTCACTCGAACAACGCACAGCCGAACAGATTCGTACGGCAGTTTTGGCATCGGAACAACGGATAACGGAACAGTTTTTGGCGGCTAACGCTGCCTTACTCGCCCAGCTCCAACAAACGACAGCTACACCTGCTCCTACTGATCCACAGCAGTCCATTCCCGCCGACGCAACAGCGACGGAGGGTGGTAAGGCGGCCCCCGAGCCACCTATCGACCTGCTCGACGACGAACCCGACCCCTCCGCGGCCGAGTTTGTCGACTTCACCTACTACGGCGAAGTCATCCCGGCCGGCCTCGAACGTCCCCCTCGAGACGTCGAGGAGCCACGTCTGTGGACTCTCACGGACGACACCGCCCGCGCCCTAAGCGACAAACGCACCCAAGCGGCATACGACGAGTACCTACACATCGGGTGCTATGCCTTCTTCGACAGTTGCGCCAACGCGGCAATTGGCGAGGCTTTGGACACGTTGTCGCACGGCCCACCTCTACCTACAGAGCAGGCGGCAGCGATTGCCCTCATCCGAGCGGGCCATCGCACCCACACAGCGACGGAGGAGGCCGCCCGTACTCGATTGGGCTTCCTCCGCCTCACCAAGGGCGGACAAACGAGCACAGATGCGGACCGCGTTTTTGCCGAATTGGCACACGAGCGCTTTTGCCGACCGCGCCCTACCGCGGTCTCCGGCCCATTGGACGCGCTACGCCAAGCTTTCGTCGACCGCACGCTTGAAGTCAGCTTACACGCCGCCAGCAAGGCCGCCGCCGGCGCCGCTTTCGCAAAGGTCACGCCGGACAAGCCCACCGGCCCCGACGCTCGAACCCGCAAAGCCGCCGCCGACAAACGCAAGGCCGCTGCTGCAGCAGCAGCCGCGGCACGAGCCGCTCCACCCCCCAAGCCGACCGACTCGGCTAAAACCCCAAGCAAGAAATGATGGTGTGGCCCGCCGCGCCGATTCCTGCTCCCCGACATCTTCCTTCATGCGCCACCGCGTACGTCGAAAATGGCGGGAGTGGGAGCGCATCGGCGCGAGCGGCCAAGTCCTAAGTTGGATCCGCCACGGCGTACGTGTGAAGTTCAAGCACGGCCTACGTCCCAAGCCGTTCAACCATGGCATCTCCATGCTAGACGCCACACCCGACCAACTCGAGTTTCTCAACTCGGAACTACCACGCTTCGAGGCTTGCGGCGCGTGGGAGCGCTCTACGAACCCCCGCTACGTCTCCCGGATGTTCTTGGTGCCAAAACCCGGATGCAATCAATGGCGCTTGATTATCGACCTTCGAGAACTCAACCGCTATTGCTCAACATTCAACATGACTTGCGAGACCCTCAAGCACCTCCGCCATCTATCTCGACCGGGGGACTACTTCGTCTCACTCGACCTCACCGATGGGTACTACACCCTTGGCATCCGGGAGGAAGACCGAGACTACTTCACGGTCAACTACCGCGGCACCCTATGGCGCCTCGCATGCCTCCCCATGGGGTGGTCGGGCTCCGCCTACTACTTTTGCAAGCTCACGCAAGTGTTTACGAACCACCTACGCCGCCCACCTCCTCCCACGCCCGCATCTACACCGGCCGGCCCACGCCGCCCGTCCAAGCGCTTCCTCCGGAACGCGCGATGGCGAGGCACCCGACTACTCCCCTACATGGACGACTTCCTCTTCTTAGCGGATTCCTACGACGAGGCCCTCTTACTCCGGCAGCGCGTCCAAGCCCTGCTCGACAGCCTCGGCCTACAACGCAACCCCAAGAAAGGTGTATGGACGCCAACGCAAGTCGGCGACCACTTGGGCCTCACGGTGGATTTACAACGCGGCGAGTTTCGCGCCCCACCCGAAAAACTGCTACACCTCGCACAACACGCTTCGGCCTTGCTCGGACGAGCAGCGTCCAACGCACGATGGCTACCTACACGCCAACTCGCAGCCTTCGCGGGGAAAGCGCAATTTCTCTACCTCGCCATCGCGCCCGCCCGATTCTTTTTGCGCGAGCTCCACAACGTCTTGGCTACCCGTACCGGTTGGGGGGGACGCGTGCGCCTCACCCACCAACTCCGACGCGACCTCGAGTGGTGGCGCACGGTACCCTCCCAACACAACGGCCGGTCGATCTACAAGCCCATCGAGACCGCCTATTTGCACGCCGACTCGAGCGACTACGGGTGGGGAGCCGTCCTCAACGAGGACGCCAATTACCAAGCCCGCGGGTTTTGGAGCGCCCCCGACCGCCTCCAACACATCACGTGGAAGGAACTTCGAGCGGTCCGGCACGCGGTCGAATCCTTTCTACCGCAACTCCGAGGACGACAAGTCCTCCTCCACGAGGACAACACTGCCGTGGTCGCCGTCCTAACCAAGCTAACGTCCCGGTCACCCGTCATGATGACGGAGCTACGGCGTCTGTGGTTCTTACTCGACACCAACGACATCCACATCCGCCCACGCTACATCCGGTCAGCCGCCAACGTCTGGGCCGACACGCTCAGCCGCGAAATGGACACCGAAGACTGGCAGCTAAACCCTCAACTCTTCGACCACCTTCAGCGCCGGTGGGGCCCGCATACAATCGACCGGTTCGCTTCTATGCTCAACACGCAACTGCCACGCTTCAACGCCCGCTGGCGCGACCCCTTGTGCGAGGACATCGACTGCCTACACCTCCCCGACGCGGCGTGGAAACGCGAGAACAACTACTGCAACCCCCCTTGGTCTGCCCTACCAGCACTCGCCGCGAAACTCGAACAAGCTCAAGCCGCGGCGACTGTCATCGCCCCCTACTGGCGAAACAAAACGTGGTACCACGCGTTCGCCCGCTTGGCCACCGAGACCGTACACTTCCCAGCGTCCCGCGACCTGTTCTTCCCCGGCAGGCTAGGCAAGCGAGAAGGGGTCGGACCTCCCGCTTGGAGCATCGTGGCCTTTCGGCTAGCACCCCCTCTTGGCTCTACACTCGACGCGGTGCGATTGGCCGAGCGATACGCCCGGACCGATTAAATACTCATGTACAGCACGTCCTCCCTCTGCGTACAGGACCGCCGCGCTACGGATTACGCCGCGAAGCAGCACAGTCGCCCTGGTCCTCCGAACTGGCTGAAACTTTTCAAGACCTCCTAGGATCAGATAAGCTCGGGGTTACAGCGGTTGCCCTACTCAGCAACTCGCTAGCGCCCTCTACGTACTCGAGCTACCAGAGCGCAATCAGACAGTTTTTTATTTTTTGTGCAGAGGAAAATATCGCCCCGCTACAGGCCACGCCGGCCACGATGGTCCGCTACACGGCCTGGCTAGCCCTCTTGGGAACGGTCGCTGCCAGCTCGCTGCAGCCTTACTTCTCCGCAATTAACAAGTTCTTCCGCGACCACCGGCGCCAACCTATCGCCGTGGGCGAACTCCTGGCGGACGCCCGCCGCGGACTCGAAATGCTACAGCACCGCCTGCTGCCCACCGCCGCTCGCCTCCCGCTACCCGCACAAGTCGCTCTGGACATCCTACACGCCGCCAACACCCTACACAGAACTTTCGCGTGGACCCCTGCTTCCCTCCCTCAGATGCAGCGCTTCAGAGCCTGTTTAGCGGTGTGTGTGAATTACATGTTTTTCTGCCGCGCCGAAACTGGCGCCCGCTGCCAGACCGGCGACCTAGTGGTCGACAGGCCCTCTCAACAAATCTGCCTATTCGTGCGTAAATCTAAAGGGGACCAGCGCCGCGACGCGGCCGATAAACCTGTCATCGCTATCCATGTAGCCGCTAACCCCGTCCTGGCAGACCTGCTCGTCTACTACACGGAACAGCGCGCGACCTTCTGCAACAAATTCTACAACACGCCACCCCCACTCGCCTTTTGGAGCTTCTCACCTTCCGAACCTTCCACCGAGTGGGGCGCCGCGTCCACCATCTCCGCCTGGCTCACCCTCGCCCTCCGCACCGTCGACTCATCCGCACCCGCCGGTTTCAAGTGGACGTCGCACAGCCTACGGAAAGGTGCAGCGTCCGCTGCCAGCTGCATCGGCGCGCCCCTCCCCGTAATCAAATTTATGGGTGGCTGGGCCAAGAACAACTCTGTGACCGAGGGCAAATATATTGACCCAACCATGACCCCAACACCTGCTGCTTGGCGGTTCTTCGGCTGGCTCACTCCGTCCCGGTCAGCTCTAGCTAGCCCGTGCCTTATAAGCCGTAGCTAGCCACGAGCCTAGGCACTCTCTGCTTTCGCGCTCAGCCAATCTAGGCTTCGCGCGAACCCACCCACCCATCCCTATAATCCTGCGCTAATCGACCCCCAGACCCTGTCTGTGGGTGTCTTTTGGCCAAATTGTAAGCAAGCTGACATCTTTGGCAAAACGTGCCCTAGGGTAAATCAATAAATATTCATATTCACATGCCGTCCTGTTCCTCGGGCTCAGGTTTTTCCCCCTGTCTTCTTTTTGCTAGGTGGCTTTTTCTTGTAAGCATTCTTTTTTACATGTCCATGTGTTAAGTAATTTTGTTTACAAGAAGAACCAGATGTCCATGTGTTAAGAACCAGATGTCCCTATGAGGCCTACGGCGAACGTCTAAGGGGTCTAGCGGCTCACCGGCACACTCACACTGCGCTTCGTATCCATCAACATTGCAACCGCCGCTTCGGACACTTTGCCCGTACAGTCCCCCGAGGTCTTGGCAGGGGTGAGGGCTACGGTGACACCGTCGAAACATTCCTCGAGCGCGCTGACAATGCCACCCTAGATGTGGCGGCTGAGATATTGGGCCTTCCCGCATCTAGCCTACCCAGCAACACTCGCTCCGAGATGTCTCTTCCCATACGTTTCGGCGGCATGGGGGTGGGGGATTTGGCTGCCTTGGCGGATGCGGCCCATGTCGGAGCGGCCGGTTTGGCAGTGGGCTCAGCTATTCGTTTCCTTACAACACAAGACGCTCGCGTGCGCGGGGATTCCCAAGACGATGTTCCAATGGAGCCGACCATGTATGGACGGTTAGCGAGTGCTATGACCACAGCGGTGTCCCGTAGGCATGGTACACCGGACGGAGACGACGGCGATAACGAACCCATGTGGTCGTTAGAACTCGCTTCGTCGTGGGCGCGCTTGGACGCTGCGTGCGGTTCTCACGCTCTCGCCGAGTCTGCACCTTTGATAACCACAGCCTTAGCGATGCTCCCCCCGAAACGTCCAACGGTGGCTCGCGCCGGCTGCGTTGCCGAAGCCCGATCAAACAACGAGCAGATTGCCCAGTCCCTTGATGGCCTACCCTCGCTCGTCCCTCTTTCTGCGTTTGCCACGGACATCTTTCCAAAGCTACAAGCCGACATCAGTGAGCGTGTCAACTTGTTTCGCTTCGCGAAGCTCGCTCCCACGTTTTCCAACCGCGCTCGGCCGGAGTCTAGGCGTTTTGTATCTCGTCTCGGCCACGGCGCCCTTGCGTTTTTGGCTTCGGACCCGCCTACTTCGGGTCGCCTGGGCGAGCTCCGTGAAAAGTTCCCTGAGCACTACGACGCAGTTTTCCGCGTCGCGGTCTGTCGCATCTTCGGCCTACCCTCATCTCGCATCCTCTCTTCTCTACGCTCCCCCACTGCTTGTGCTTCTTGCCATCTCTCGGTTCAAGCTATGCGGGGTGCGTTCTCGTCGGCGGGTGTTGACATGTCGGATGATGCGTGGGCCACTGCTTTTGCGGACCATTTGGCTCGTTGCGGCGGAGATGCTTCGGTCCACACCGCTCACTCTTGGTTAGTGACGGCCCTTGCGGAAATCATCTCCGAGGTTCGTGGCGCACTCGGGGTTGGCGTCGAGGTCCTCACAGATCCCACGATGTTAGTTCAACTCCCCAACGGCAACGACGGTCTCCCCGCGGATGTGGGTGTCTTGCACTATCACGGCATCCGAGGCTCAAAACTTGCCCTTGATGCCGTGGTTTCCGGTTTGTTCGGCGTGTCTAGCCCCCCGTCACCCGAAGTCGCTCTCCGCCGCGCTGAGAAGACCAAGTTCGAGAAGTACTCGGAGGGGTTGAGGAGTCGCCCCGACATCCGCTTCATTCCCTTTGCAGTCACGGAATTTGGTACTCTTGGCGGCCACGCCACGGCTTTCTTGACGGAGCTAGCCAAGCAGGCAGCCGCATCTAAAGGGATGCACGTGGGCAAGTTGTTGGCCTCCTGGCGTCGAAAGGTCTCTCTCGCCGTCCATGTTGCTCACGCGGACAACGTCTTGCGTGGTTTGTCCGCCGCTGCGGACGGCACGGAGGCCGCTTCTTCCTCGGCTGGGATGCCTTCTCCGGCCACGGCGCTCTTCACCCGCGCCATGGGCCGCAAGCGTCCCCGTGCTTCCTCGAGCGGCGCGTGAGGCGCCGCTTGTCGCCTCCAAGTGTTGCATTCTCGGCGTGGCTTAAGAGTTTCCTTAGTATAATCTGCTAGGTTTATGCACAATGTAGTGCTTTCCTTTTGCTGTGCTTTGGATTCCAGAGTACCCGTACTATATATATGATATTTGTGCTTATTGGTGGCCTCCACTGCTTTTTCATGTAAGAAATTCTTTTAATATTTGTACTTATTCGATGCTGTATCGCTGCCGTAGTCGAATCGTATCCGGTTTGAGGATCGTATTTATCGGTCGGTATCGCGCGAACATCATTTTCGTGCCACCCGTTCCTGCCGCAGCACTATAGCTGTATCCGTCACGTGGTAAAAAACACATGCTTAAATACTATCGTACGTGTTGCCTATCTGTAACAGCTGTGTACATCCCGACCCGGTGCGCGCGTACTCGCCCTCGCAGTCGCGTCGCCGGTGGCATCTGCGACGGACATATAAAAGTCGACGGCGCGTCTTAGCGAAAGGTCATACACTCGCTGTTCTGTCGTCCAACCTTTGCTTCTCCCGCTTCGCACAACCTTCGACTCTCAGGCAGCTGACACCGCGCGACTGCGTGGTTCTCTGCCGGTCCACACCCGCCCCATTGTACCTCAAACCGCCTTATACACCCAACTCGCCAAAGCAGTAATCGGCTTATTTATTTATCAGTCCCTTCCGCGAGCAAGAGTTGGAGAGTAGGAGCCGTGCGTACGCTCGACCACCACCCCTCCACAACATGAGCCAGGCATCGATCATGGGCGACCTCCCGTTCGAGATCTCCGTGAAGGACGAGACTCTGTGCCGACTGTTCATTGCGTCTTGCTATCACCAGTGGTCTGCACTGAAAGGCGAGTGCAACATTGGGCAGGTTATCCGCTCTGCGGACTTTGGGGCTTGAGGGTTTATGGTCACTACTGCGCTTTGTCGAGAATCGTGTTAAGAAGACGATGCAAAAATGAAAGCTGAGCTGTCGCAACACATCCTCGTCGCTAAACTTCTTTTCATTATTGCTGTTGTTGTGCCACCACAGAGCTTGGCGAGGCTTGCGTCGCTGCTGAGGCCACTGAGGAGGAGCTGCGCGGCACCCTTCGCCACCTGATCGTGTCGGCGGGATACGGCCCCACGCTGAAGGCCTTCAATGTCCTCCACAACTGCAAAGTACGGCGCCCCACATCACTCCGAAACCGCGCCAGTGTATCTTTGTACACGCCGTATTCTAAAATTCCGCTGGCTTTAGACTGACAACAGCTTTGAAATCTGTCCCCAGGTGTTGAGGGACCCAAACGTTCCCGGGAAGGTGTGCGGCGCTCCCGGCGACGCGTTCGAGTTGGTGTATCAGGGAAATACCAACGTCGTCCGACAGAAGATGCACAAGGTCGATCCCGTCCTGGGCGAGCTGATTCGCGTGCAGCTCTACGGCAACATTTACAGCTCCCCCGGTATTTCACTCTCGCAAAAACAGTTACTTATGGTGGCATTTCTCGCGGTTTACGACATGCCGGACCAGCTGTTCGGCCACCTCTTGGCTGCCTTTCGCTTCGGAAATACTGTAAAGGCGTGCGAGAAGGCGATTCATATCGCGTTCGAGCAGAGCGGCGAGACATCCCCCGTGGTGCTGCAGTCGGCCGTGGACACTCTGCAACAGGCATACGCCTTCTTGCAAACGGATGGGGGTGCGGACTGGCGCCAAGTCGACCTCCGCGCCGAGGTCAGCATCACCGACCCCAACAGCAGCGTCACGGTACCGGATTTACCCGAGCCTTTCTTCTCGAAAGAGGCCTTGGAGTCCGAGTTCGCATGGGAGGGCCTATGAAACATAATCAAGGGTCGAACAACAACAAAATACCAGTGAAGATCTTCATCATCAAAGCATGATCGCGGATACTGGAAAAATAGGGGCGTCATTATAATAAGGAGCAAAAAGTGGGAGACACGTCTCTTGGGTATTAGCATGACAGTCCAGTCTTCAGTTCTTCATTGCAAAACTCACGTATGTGCTCACCGCCAGCATTTCCCATTGTAAATGCAATTTTCTTCACCATCACACCCTGACGAATCAAAGGCGAACGCATGGCCACATTTGACGAACCAGTCAGGTGACGCTCTGTTGTGAAGGGCGGTCTCGCTGTTACCAGGCCAGTAGTGTTCTTTGTGCTCCGCATTGTATGAGGAACGCACTCTCGTATAGCGCGACAGATATCTCTGCACTCAAAAACACCTCATCGAACCAGACGTACTTCATTATCAATAATTCGGCGCGCAGATCATTATTTTCGTATCGCTATGCCTTATTCGCGTCTCTGCTGTGCATCGCAAGGAAGTGAACGACTGCGACTCTGTATGTGTGCATTCCGGGAGTCACCCGGAATCGAATAATTCCAGGCTCGATGATACAATGAAAATTAACATGCCTGGGGCGGGCCGAATCGGGATTTAGCGCTCGAGCTCTCGCCGCGCTTCCCAATGCCAACACGAGCGACAGTCTCCAATTCGTTTCCTGCTAAAGCCGCTTATCCTATGTACATCCGTGATGCGTTGTATCAGTACCGACAAAAGCAGCGACTGTGGAGAGGTTTGAGTGCCAGTATCGGACGGGGCGACGAGAAGCTCGCAAATGTACATCGCGCGAGAACATCATATGTAAATGAATAAAGCGGTAGCCCGCTAGCTAGTCTGACGAATGGCATGTCCGAAGAGGCGGCAGCAGTAGCAGTCGTAGTAAGAGCTGCTGTGCGAACGAGCAAGTTTTTGGGATAGCGGAATAAATACAGCACGGCAACAATCAGCGGATCCATTCGGAGTCGCCTGCGAGGGACATCGACATGTCCGGCGTCGCTTCCTTCCCGGCAGAGGCCTTCCCCGCTTTCTCCAACTCGACAAATTTAATCAACATCTCGTCCAGCGCGTCCGAGTTCCCGCCCCGGTTGCTCTCACCCCTGTGAAACAGACGACCCGTTCAACAGTCGCCGTCAGCTGAAATATCACGCCGCCGTGGGCAATGTCCCAAATGTTGCATAGTTGGGCGGCAAAGGAATAATAATACGGTAATGTGAATGCAAACGGGCCCACGTTTCCTGGAGGACGTCCAAAAAACGGGCACGGTCTTGGTTCTTCGCTAGCAACCCATCGACATCCACAGGTGTGCCAAGTCGAGACTGCGGTGAATGGCCACGGACAGGTGTCAAAAGGACAATTCAGAGAGTGCATATTACAATGTCGGCAACACGTAAATCGTTTCAAGAACATTAGTAAAATTCCGTCGCAGCAGAAGAGCTACGGGTCGCCCACCCTCGGACGCGACTCGACCGAGGCTCTACCCCCAGCGTTGGCTGATGGACCCTTTTTGGACGATGACAGGGGCTTGAGAGAACTGATGGATAAGTCTCTGATTGACCCGCCGTCGCGAGGGCCGGCTCGGGACGGTGGCGCGCCCGGAAAAATGAGGCGGCTATCGCCTGCAAGCGACGCGTCGAGGGTGATCGCCGACTCGGTACTCTCGCGAAACTGCTCCACCCGACGATGGTTGGGCAAATAGCCTGCTGGGTTGGACGGTGCTGCCATGACGGGCATATGTGGTGGTAGCTCCATGCCAAAGCCATTGCCACTGCCACCGCCAGCGTCCGAGTCAGCGTCACCCCACTTTCGACGGCCGCCAGAAGCCGAGCGCCGTCCATAGGGCGCCCCGCTGGCTGACTGCTGATACCCGCTCCTCCGCATATTGGCCACCTCAGCCTCGGCCATCTCGGCTCGACGTCGCAAGTCCTCGATCTGCGGAAACACACATCCAATCAGACACTCGCATCCATCACGGTAATTAACTGTGGCGTCATAGACAGCAGCGGCGGCATCGTTGATTTCGGGGTCAAGCGATACTGGTTCTGAGGTTGAATACTACTTCGATGACATTGAGGCCTCTCATCAATCCTAGGTTGTAACCTGAAACGACGAAAGTACGACCTTGACGTTTGGAAATCCATAATCAAAACCATGAGAAATGGCTACAGCAATGCGACTCCGCTGAAAAGAGCGACGGTAACAGCAGCGTGTGCAACGTCGGAAAATAATGTCAGCACCCCAATCGCATCGATACAAACCTGGCTCACACTGAAACGATGCTATCCTCGGCGCTCTACTTGATGGTGCTGAAGATAGCACTAATTTTTCGTGTGATTCAATATCTTCCTCAATTCGGCATCTGGACGGCACAATTAACGATACAATGCCTGCGCTGCGCGGTGATATCCCCCGATGATGCAAGCTTTACTTATCGTCAACTACACTCGATGATTGTTTGTTCCCGAGGCAGCCGTATCAGGCGCTCTTTCCTCCTCTAGCCCCGTCGTGCAACAGTTTTACGACATCAACTCAGATGGACGTCGTAATCGGCTAGTTCTACGATACAACATGTGAGTGCTCGACCCACCTCGCGTTCTTGCTGTTTCGTGAGGCCGTGCATCTGCTGCTGTACCACCCGCTTCATCTCCGCCTGCTGCGCCGCAATCTCCTCCCGAAGTCGCGCCATCTCTGCCGCAGTTCTGCCCGACCCACCCGTGACCGGTCGATACGAGCCATCGTCGTAAGCCTCGGAAATCCGGGCCGCGGGCGGAGCCCTCAACCCCGGAGGTGGGTGACGCTGACGGAAGCCGCCGTCCTCGGCCGCGTATTCGTCGCCGTGGTCAAAGTCGGGAGGTGGCAGGTAAGACGGGCCGCCGTCCTCGTACTGGTGATAATTCCTTGGAGGCGCTGACGGCGGCATAGGCTGTTCCACAGCTCCACCGCGATTACCGGAGGAGGGACGCGATCGACGCTCACCCGTCGACGACGGCCGTCCGTGGTTCTTTTTCGCTTTCGCCTTTACATACGCTTCCTCCGCAAGTCGCCGCATTTCGTCCGCGTCCTCCGCCGCCTTCGCCTTTTTGTTCTCGCTCTCCCGCTCAAATGCAGCCTTCAGCTCCTCTTGCTCCCTCGCCAGCCGCTGCGCCTCTCGCCTGCATTTCATCGGCCTTTAGATCCCCATGCCACTCTCCGCACCGCACCTCGTTCTTAAGAGTATGGTCGCTTTCAAACTGGGGTGAGTGGGGTGCACGGAAGGTAGCGACGACACGGACAAGAGTTGAAAACGAGCTCATAAAGTGGCTGTGAAGGTTCTCCGGCACACATTAAAACAAAGACACAACTGTAACCGCATGTCATTGTCGGCCGGTCATTCACTGCTGACCGCCTTGGTGGGGCGCAATAACTTGACGCCGTTTTTAGCTGAAAAGAGGAAGAACAATCCTGAACGCCAACGAAGCTTTGATAGGAGGAGACGTCCATCGATAACTCAAGAGTTAGAGCAGCAAACTAAAAACAAAGCGTATTGCATACAAATTTGTTGAGTCGTTTGCTGTTACATGAGAAGAAAAACCCACAAGTGTATATATATGTGTCTATAGTCTGTTGACATTTCCATTTCTCGTGCATTCGATATCGTGCGCTTTCTAATGATGATATGACGGGTTTGGATTCCATTTAGTTGTGTTAATCGTATTCCTTCGACATATTTGAGGCGGTTTACTTTTGAGAAGCACTCCGCCCTACTAAAAATATAAAAATAAATTGATGAGTAAATGATGGGGTGAACTGAAAAGGGAACGGACCAGGAATGAGCTAAAGATCGACTGAAAGCACGAGAGCATAAACGGCATAGGCCATATGTATTACGAAATGCTGGTAGCAGCTACTACCTACCAGGAGACTGCTGGCCTTCCATCTTAGAAGATGAAGCGTGTGGTGGGTCTGAATGTGTATGAAAAGCTACCCAGCATTATCAGATAGTCGGCAGTTGAAGGGCAGAGCTAGCAGAGAAAGATGAGACGACGCCAGAAGGAAATGGCGATGCTACTACACAGCAGCCAATAAACATAACCAATTAGAATAATGGTTTTGCTTGAAAAATGGACGGAGCGAGGAGCGCCGGTCTGCCATCCTTGTCAGTGGCATTATGAATGAGGCGTTGATTTGAAACGCTAAGAAAAGGACGAGCGAGCGCGTGAGCGGTGGCTATAGCTTGTGCGCTTCCGCGGCTTCGAATGCGGCCCATTGCTGGAGCTCCTCGGCTGATGGAGGAGACTCGAGGTCGGCGCTCTGCGGTGCGGGGATGCGGTGCCGCGCTAACACTCGCTGACTCGCGCACGTGATTTGTTCGGGGTCGATTACCAGCAGGCGGTGGTCGTCGAGCTGCAGGCGGATGTACCCGCCGTGCTCCCCCGCCAGCCCGCCCTCCATGAGCGCCTTCAGGTGCCGGAGGTTGAGGACGGGGGTGCCATTGCAGCGCAGCACCTGCAGCTCCCGCAACCCCTGGTACCCCGCGTTCACCGCGTCCATGAGCACCTGACTCAGCACCACCACCTCCTGCCCCGCCCACTCCGCCTCCCCATTGATCGCCTTTTCACACAGCGGGCGAGCGCAGCTGTTGTACCAGTCGTCCCCGTGCTCGTGCAGGTAGGGTTGCGTAAGCGGCACAAACACGAGGCCGGCGAAGATGAAGTAGCTCGGCGCGCGGTCGTACATGTGCACGGGGACTAGCGGATCAAGGGGGGTGAGGGTGACGGGGAGGCTGGTGAGCTCGCCGTCGCGGAGCACAGACACCACCGCGCGCTCGCCCGCCTGCCGCATTCCCACGAGGTGGTCAAACGATATACGCTCGCGATGTCGGAAGGTGACGGTACCGTCCGCCGAGATGGGCGTGCCGTCGAACTCGAGAAGGACGTCGCCGGGGCGGAGCACACCCGCGGCCGCGCCTTTCGGGCGCACGTGGCTGATGAGGACGCCGGAGGGGGCGGAGGAGGGGGGCATTCGGAGGCTGGCGCGCAGCATCGGGTTCTCCGTCGACTGACAGCGGACGCCGAGGGAGCAAAAACCGACGTAGCGACCCGTGGCATCGTAGTCGGCGAGGAAGTGGTCTACGACGCAGGTGGGGATGATATACCCGATGCCCTCCGAGTTACGCAGGTTCTGAAACGCGACGCCCACGACGGAACGACCCGCGATCGCCGGCCCCCCACTGTTCCCCGGATTGATGGCCGCGTCGATCTGGATGGCCATCAGCCGCGCGGCGCCGTGGACGTACTGAGTGAGGTCGACTCGAGAAACGACGCCGCCGGTTACGGACACATTATCGCCGCCCTGCGGAAAACCGGCGACCGCTACCGCGTCCTGTAACTCCGGGATGCCGCCCATCGGCAGCGGCGTCATCTCCTCCCCCCAAAACTCCTCCTCCTCCACCTCTAGCAACGCCAGATCGCACTCGTGGCCAACGCACGCCACACGCGCGGGAAAGCGCTGGCTGCTCCCGTGCCGCTTCACCATCACAAAGGATGCGTCCGCGACGACGTGCGCGTTGGTAAGGATTGCGCCGGGCCGAACCACGAACCCGCTCCCACTCGACTCGCGCTGCGGTTTCATCTGCCACGGCATGTAAAAGTTGGGCGCGCTATGCACCGTAAACACTTTCACGACGCTGTCCAAAAGACTCGGCTCAAAGCCCAACCCGGCTCGCGCCTCGACAGCCTGATGAGACAACCCCCGGGCGTGCTGTGCCGCTGTAGTCGCCACCAGTCGCCCCTCACTTCTCGTCTTGCCGACATCTAGCGGAGCCCCACGGAGCTGAGCAGCAGAGGTCGTGGCTCGGCGGCGGTAACGACACAAGCTACTGTCTGCCGTTGACGGAGAGTTAAGAGAAGCCGCGAGCGTGACGCCATCATAGAGCGCCGCTGTCTGGGGCAGCAACAAAGGGGTTGCTGCGAGAGAGCCCTGTGCGACCGCTCTGCTAAATAGGCGCAACATTGCGAGGCTGTCTCAACCCTGGTGACGCTAAGCAGTTGGTGATGTCGAGAAGAGAGGAAGGCGGGTGGACTGCGTATGCCAGCTTTTCTGTTCAACCCCGCAGGATCATTTCGTCCAGGCGTAGATTCGATAATCTGTGACCCCGTGCAAGCTTAGCCCCGTCCAAACTACGATCGCAGCTCCTTTAGCACGTTCTTCCCTGAGCTAGCTGCTTTCGTCGCGTAGTAACCTGACACCGTAGGAAAAATTGGAGGCCGACAGACGGCGGCTCTTCCTCGTTCGGCCGCCGCGTTTGCAAGACTGATAAGCCGAGTGTTCTACTGCTGCCTCACTGCATTCGTAAGAAAGCGGCAGTGTCCAGATTTACTCTCGACGGTGCGCGCGCCTGGGTGAACTACGCGAGTGCGAAGGTGGGAAATATGGAGAAGGGGCGACTCGTTCGGAGTGTCAGACTGCACCTGCCCTGGGCTGCTGTTGGACTCGACTGCGCAGGATAGGAAGTGATGGGCGAGCTGGCAGCAGTGGGGCAGCCGTAGGGCTGACGTCATCAAGAAGGGGGAATGTCGCTAGCTCAGGTAGGATCAGCAGAGAACGAAGAGATCAGCTGCTGCTGACGATGGATAAGCTGATCATCGTATAACAGCCGAACCACGTCCGCTCGCTACTAGAATGGTGGATACTTATACGCAGATTTTACCCATAAGATAGTCAAGTGCTACGAGCATTTTGACAGGTCAGCATATCTAAGGTAGTATACAGGTGGAGTACATGTACTTAACAGATCGGATCACTTGTACCGTACATACGGTCCGATGTAAGAACAAATGAATCAATATTAAGTACATACGAATATAAAGACTTTTTCACGAAGAATTCACCAAATACGAATAATGACCGAAATAATCGACCATACGAATAATATACTGGATTGGGTACGTAAACAAGCACAGACAGATCTACTAAACGAGCTAAGCAAAGCACTATAGTACGTATTACCACCGGCGGCGGCTTATCCGCCGCTCCGCGTGTCACGCTGAACCGAGCCCGGCTCAGCTCAGCGACGGTGCAGTTAGGCAGACGAGGCGCCACGAGTTCCCAACACAGAGCACACCCTCCCATCCCCACCGCGTACTCGAACCGTTCGCACGATACCATGGCTATAGCAGTCAGCAGTATCGCGCAGCTGAGCGCGAGGCTGCGGGTGCAATCCGGAACGCGGAACGTTTCGAAGCGGTGCGCTGCACTCGGAGCGACTACCAGGACGGCGACCCTCACACTGAAGCCCTCCCAACAGGGACTCCACCTGGGCTCCGCCTCCTCTCAGTACACAGGGGTCGTTCTACTGCAGCAGCAGCAGCGTAGGCGGCGGTGGGTACAGGATGTGGGCGTGCAGGCCTCCCTGCTGGGGGTTGGCGCGCCTGAGGCGGTGATGATAGGTGTGGTGGCGTTGGTGGTGTTTGGGCCCAAGGGACTGGCGGAGGCGGCGAAGAGCCTAGGCAAGGCCGCACGCTCCCTGCAGCCCACCATCCGGGAGTTGGCAGCGGTATCCAGCGACCTTAAGAACACTATCGAGGATGAGATCGGACTGGACGAAATCAAGCGCGACTTCCAGGGTCTCAACACACTTGAGCCTAAGCCGCGCACCACTCCGCTGCCGGGAGAGAAGGAGGAAGCGAGCTCAACCCTGGGCACGATGGCTGACGGGATGGCTGACCCAGACATAGAGAAAAAGAGGGCGGAGTCAGCAGCGGCGGCATGGGGAGGGCAGGCGCCAGCGGCCCCAGCCGCTCCTAAAACTGAGGCGGTGGAAGCTAAACCGACGGCGAACGACGCAGGAGCGACCAAAGCGGCAGCAGCAGACGCGCCAATGAAGTCAGTTAGCGAAATGTCGGTTGACGAGCTGCAGGCAGAGATTGCCCGGCGGTCCGTCCCAAAGAACCTGTCTTCTCAGGACTGAGTGGACTTAGTAACAACTACCACCCTTCTTCCTCCCTCTCCTTTTTTTTCTCCAAAGCCATAACCACAGCTTTGTTGCCACTCGACTAGCCGCTGTTAATAGCTGTCCACAACGTGTGTGAAAACAGCTAAGCAAGATCTAATGCGTACACTGCCTTCCATCCCAACTATCCGTTTTCCTACTTCAGCCATCGCCGCATTGTGGAGAAATAACATTGACTGTGCGCTGAACAATGTCGCTCGGCAGCATGACGCGGGAAAAGAGGGAGAGTGGAGAAGGGAGGGGGGATGTGATGAGTGCGTGCTATGGTAATCCGCATTCTATCAGATCAATGCACCCATGTATACAATACATACCGTGCCCCCAATATATGTGATTGCCGGCATGTGGGGAGTCACCTCCACGTACTTCAAACTATCTAGATGAGTGAAAGCATGAAAATAAAACGAAAATACAAAAAAATATTACTAAGGAGCCAAAATACCGTCACAGTGGAAATTTGTGTAGGGATACAAAGGAAGGTTGCACGAAGGAGTGATGTACCATTTCATTGGAGATTTGTGAGGCGGGTTGCGGTAAGCGGAAGAATTATTGTAAGGGGAGGAATCAGAGGGCACTCACATTTCTTCTTCTTGTTCTCGCCGCTTCTGTTCCTCTTTCACGCGCTTCTTTGCGTCGATTTGCTCCTGCAACGCCTCCTGCATCTGGCGCTGCTTGCGGGCGCGGGCCTCCATCTCACTGGGGAGCATATACGCGTGGTCGCTGCGGAAATTTCCCAACGGCTTTGGTTTGTTCTGCAACACACACACACACTCTTACCAAGGAATCATTACAATTGTTCCCGGTGGTGCATGTCTTCGGGAGTTAACAAGCCAGACGGAAGGTAGAAGAGGGAAAGGGTGGATGCAGACGGAGAAGGCACTGAGCCCATACCTCACTGGATTGAGGAGCCATAGCTGAAGGAGGCGCATGCTGTTGGTGCATGTTGCCGGACGGAGACTCATCAGCATATTCCACGTGCCTTCGCTGCGGGTCTGGTCCTGGCCCGAGCGCAGGGAAATTGTTCCTCGCTTTTCGTTGGTTGAGGTCAGTGATGACATTGCCCGCGTCGTCCTTGAGCGGCGCCCCACCTCCACCTCGCGCGTTGGAGAATCCAACGTGGAACCCCGCCTCCATCGCCTCCCGCTCCTGCCTCTCCTCAATCTCTTTCTCCGTCTGTTTCTCCCTTGCCTTCCTCTCCGCGGCCGCCCGCATCTGCTCCTCCAATTCATGCCTGTACGCCGCCTTGCGCTGGTTGGCCACACCCCTCTGAATAAACGATTGACTCGGTCCCGCACCAAACACCATTCCTGCCTGCCGACCATGCAGCTCAGGGCGGTCCCGTGTTGGGGATATGTGGCCGCGAGGATATTGTGGGGGCTGGTCATACACAGGAGGAGGCCCGCCGTACTGCCTGCCGCCGTCATACTGTCCGTATACATCTGCAGCCGGAGCGTCATAAGAGCGATGCGGACTGCGGCCGCGGCCTTGCGGGGGAGGGGGGGCGTCGAATGGCGGCGCATTTCCGCCAAAGCTCTCCTGCCGGTGAGGTGGAAACATTGCAGATGGTGGGCCGTAAGGGTCATCATCAGCGGGGGGAGGACCCCCACGGGGGCCACGATATGCCTCCTCCGGTGGAGGCCCGCCCCTACCACGACCCCAGTCCGGAGGAGGGCCGCCATATCGCTCTGGTGGAGGCATGTTGTCGTAGCTACCCCTCTCATTGTCGTAGCCGCTACGGTAGGGAGCCTGTGTGTGTGTGTGTGTGTGTGTGTGTGTGTGTGTGTGTGTGTGTGTGTTTGCGTATGTGTGCGTGTGTGAGTATACATGTGAAAGTTTGCGTGTGTGTGTGTGTGTGTATCCGTGTGTGTGTGTGTGTGTGTGTGTGTGTGTGAAAAGGGGCGGCGAATAACGGGGTTGGTTAGTATTGAGTGGAAGGGGAGAGGATCATAAGATGACATTTTGGGGGGCTAAACGGGCGGGCACACTTGCCATGTCCCCCTGGCCCGGGCCGAAGTGCTGCCGTGCAGGAAAGTCTGGCTCGATCTCTCCAGCCTGGGCAAGCAGTTGCCGTGTCTCAGCGATAGACTGCGCTTTCTCCCGTTTCTTTCTCTCAGCCGCTTCTCGAGCCTGCGCTGCCAACTCAGCTGCGTACTGCTTCTTTTTGTCAGCCTTCACAGAAGGCTGAATGGACTCCTGGCGATGACAGCATACACCGCTGGTCTCTCAGCCCCCAATTCCTACCTGTCCACAACTCTGCCACATGCCCCACACCCATACAAGCCACCCACCTTTCCCCATATCGGATTGTTGGATTCCCTGCCGTCTGGAGGATAATACTCCGGCGCATCCCTCAGCTGCAGTTCAACCAGCACACATAAGCTTCGTTAAACACTTAACTTTTTACTTAGACTCCCAACCGTCTATTTCCCATGTGAAAATGCACCAGGTGAACAGGGCAGCCTCACTTACATGCGGAGGCAGAGGCACATCGGCTTTGTGTTTGATGATCTTTGCCACGCGCACACCCTTCTCCTCCCAGACAGACTTCTTTGCATTTAGGAACTGATTATACTCAGCCTGTGACCACAGCGCCAAGCTAATTTAGCACCCAGACCCATGGACCGTGAATGATAATGTCCTGCAGCGAAACACTGATGCCCCTAGTGACTGCGAACAGAAACTGCTTGCAATAGAGGTGACCCACAACGTCGCCCAGTATACAGCCACCTGCATCACATGCTCCAGAAACTCTTGCAACACTTGGTGGATACCCTATAAGCTGCGCCTTTCAGGAATCGGATGGAGGTGGCGGTGCTGTGTAAAAAACGAAGACACTCGAAAAAGCGACACACCACAGCACGCTGCGCTGACTCAACACACTCCCAACCCCGCGAGCCCTCACGCCTGCCACCCCCCCTGCCTCCGCGTACGCTGCAGGATGCATGATACTGCAGCCTATGGTGGTTCTAGACTAGATATAATGTCAATCCAGCGCGTGTAGACTGGGCTTTGCTAGGTGAGCGGTACGTTGGGTGCGAGGTGCTGCTGACCTGGCGCTCCGCCTTCAACCGCGCGTGCTTCTCCTGCTCGCGGTCCTCCGCCCCGCCGAGAATCATCCTTCGCCAACAGGCGCAGAGGCGATACGCCTGCGATGGCTAAGCTGTCAGCTTCGCGTCTACGATGATAGACGAGGAGTATCTTTGACGCCGGGAGAACGGGCGACGGTCGTGCCGCGGCTTTCTCTCTGACCGCGGGCGGCTTCCCGACTGGTGCCACCGGCCGGACACGGACTCGGTTTCAACTGCCTCGCTCAACTAACCGAATAGCGCCGGCTTGCCCCTGCGCCTGGTGCGCGAAGTCCTGTTCGGGCTTCCCTTTGGCTATCCGGTAGTTGGAATGACGCCCTTGTGCTGCTCTACGCTGACTTGATACTGTTGTCGTATCGCAATATCGTACCGGCGTTAACTCTGCTCAAGCCGCGGTTGCGCGGCGCGGGGCAGGCCGACGCGAAACACCAGCGCGCGCTGCGGTGCGCGCCGCTACTTCCTCGCATCACGTGAAGGCAAAACAAAAATATACGCCTTGTACTGTACTTGTACTTTTATAGAGCAACCCTTATATTTCCGAATTTTTCTCTTCAAACATGTTGTGTTCAATTATTCAAAATATAGTGGCACGGGTTAGGCTATATTGACGGTCATCATTAATCTTGTGTCCGGGATATTGAAATAACAAAGCGCCGCCTCCTATTAATAAGTCGGGATATCATGTGCGCAGATGACAATCGTATCGAGTTTTTTTAATGAATAGCAGAAAATTGTTTAGAGTGAAAATTAAATAGCGCTAAATGCAACCGGGTACGATTGGGATATTATAAATGCAACCGGGTACGATTGGGATTGGGTACGTGTGAGCGCGTCAACTTGCTTCGCTTCGCGAAGCTCGCTCCCACGTTTTCCAACCGCGCTCGGCCGGAGTCTAGGCGTTTTGTATCTCGTCTCGGCCACGGCGCCCTTGCGTTTTTGGCTTCGGACCCGCCTACTTCGGGTCGCCTGGGCGAGCTCCGTGACAAGTTCCCTGAGCACTACGACGCAGTTTTCCGCGTCGCGGTCTGTCGCATCTTCGGCCTACCCTCATCCCGCATCCTCTCTTCTCTACGCTCCCCCACTGCTTGTGCTTGTTGCCATGTCTCGGTTCAAGCTATGCGGGGTGCGTTCTCGTCGGCGGGTGTTGACATGTCGGATGATGCGTGGGCCACTGCTTTTGCGGACCATTTGGCTCGTTGCGGCGGAGATGCTTCGGTCCACACCGCTCACTCTTGGTTAGTGACGGCCCTTGCGGAAATCATCTCCGAGGTTCGTGGCGCACTCGGGGTTGGCGTCGAGGTTCTCACAGATCCCACGATGTTAGTTCAACTCCCCAACGGCAACGACGGTCTCCCGGCGGATGTGGGTGTCTTGCACTATCACGGCATCCGAGGCTCAAAACTTGCCCTTCATGCCGTGGTTTCCGGTTTGTTCGGCGTGTCTAGCCCCCCGTCACCCGAAGTCGCTCTCCGCCATGCTGAGAAGACCAAGTTCGAGAAGTACTCGGAGGGGTTGAGGAGTCGCCCCGACATCCGTTTCATTCCCTTTGCAGTCACGGAATTTGGAACTTTCGGCGGCCACGCCACGGCTTTCTTGACGGAGCTAGCCAAGCAGGCAGCCGCATCTAAAGGGATGCATGTGGGCAAGTTGTTGGCCTCCTGGCGTCGAAAGGTCTCTCTCGCCGTCCATGTTGCTCACGCGGACAACGTCTTGCGCGGTTTGTCCGCCGCTGCGGACGGCGTGGAGGCCGCTTCTTCCTCGGCTGGGATGCCTTCTCCTAGCACGGCGCTCTTCACCCGCGCCATGGGCCGCAAGCGTCCCCGTGCTTCCTCGAGCGGCGCGTGAGGCGCCGCTTGTCGCCTCCACGTGTTGCATTCTCGGCGTGGCTTAAAAGTTTCCTTAGTTTAATCTGCTAGGTTTGTGCACAATGTAGTGCTTTAGGGCTACCGCCCAGGCCCCCCCGCCACTAACGCTGACCCCACAGAACCCACAGCCACCTACCTAGGACACGCCTTCGCAGACGACCTCAGCCTCGCCACGGGCTCGACCCCCAACTTGACCATCCAGCTAAGAAAACTCTCCCTCTTCAGCGCCTACACCGGCATGACGGTCAATATCCGAAAATGCTGCATCACCGGCGCCCTCTGGCGTACAGGCAACGCCCTCACCCGCGCCAACACTACCCTCCTCGCATCCCGCCTACAAACATAGTTCATCTCCATAAACTCCATACCGGCCCCCATCCCCTCCATTGGCCCCAAGGACACATACAGAGTGCTAGGGGTCGAACTGAACATCTCTCTTAACTTCACCAAACATTGGCAAGAACGCAAACGTACCACCGCATCCCTCATCACCGCCCTCTCCACCTCCCCACTAACTCAATCCCGCAGAATCAGGGTCATCCGTGGACTCCTCATCGGAAAGCATTTCACCCTCCAGCTCGGCCTCTTCACTGACTCCCAACTCGACACTCTCGAAGGACAAATCTGCCGCGCACTCCGCTCCGCCGTCTCCTCGGTACGTAACCTTCCCCGCACTGCCCTTCACCGCCCTACCTCAGACCTAGGATACGGTCTCCCCTCCCTCAAAGCCCACGCCGCACAACTCACAGTCTGTCACCTTCATAAAACCATGAACACCTCAGGCTACAGAGGCCACATGGCCCGCGCACATATACGCACCCTGTCCACATTGTATTCCCACTGGCCCTCGGAATCCATCATGTCAACCTGCCACACCCCACCCACACTAAAGTGCTTAGTCCGCGCCCAACGGGATGCGGGCACCATATTCCACAACATCCCCCCACTCTCCCTCACCAACCCTATCGCCTCCACTATCCGCGCCCACTTCACCACTCAAGACAACGCCCTCCTCACCTCACTCCGAGACAAAGCCACACACATCACCGACCCTCACACATACAAACAAGCCTACTGCGACTTCTCCCCCCGCAAAACACACGCCTCCCTCCTACCCCGCCTTACCCCCCTCTGGAAAAATAACATCACCTCATGGTCACAAGTCCTCCTCAGAGCCACCTCATCCTCCTTCATCCTCAAATCATGCAAATCCATCACCACACTAACGGGGTCCACCACCCCACTCTCAGTTCCCATCCGCCTCCTCGCCGCAATCCTCACCGAACCCCTCGATACTATCCACAACCGCCTCCCCATCACAAACCTCAATACCAACCAGGCATCCCCCCCCACCACTATACATCCCTCGTGGATACCCCTCCTCTCCCCTCACCTCCCCCGCTCAACCCCCACCCTCCAATCCGGCATCAACACCGCCCGCACCACTCACCCCACCCCCATAGCACCCATCACACACCTCGACACAGAATACCTCACCCCCTCCGACCACCACTACCCCCCCTGCGACGTAACACGCATCATCTCCAAACACAAAGACACGGAATACGGACAAACACAATACATGGTTGAATGGGCCCCGGAACACCTCACGGAATGGGACATACAGCTACAACTCGACGACGGCTTCCGCCTCATCTCCTCCACTCCCACATCGGTATGCCTCCCCACCCCCTCCCCCTCTGCCTGCTCCATCTGTCATGAACCCCTACACACAGAACCCTCCTCCGCATGCTGCACATGCCCGCACTTTGCCATACACTCCCAGTGTCGCCCAGCTCAGGGCCCCGACACGTGGCAGTGCGACTGGTGCGCTCGCGGCCAACACCACGACCTCACCCATCTCCACGAAGTGCAGTGGGCCCCGTGCCTACAACTCCATGACACCATCAGTGAGACCCCCTCCGGCCCCACCGCCCTCACCGCATTCAACTCCGGCTATGTCCCCTCCACCACACCCATTTTGCCAGACCCCGGACCCCCTCCGTGGTCACACCCCCTCATCACATTCAACCATGACCCCATCAACCCCGACCTTGACATGCTCCCTACCGGTAAATTCGCTATCCACGCACACCCTTCACTCCCCGACACCACTATACTCTGCACCCCCGACGGCCGCGCAGTCACCACCCTTAACGGCCCCCGGGTCCGCCACCTTTACCAACTCTTCCGCCCCGACCTCTCTCGTCATACGTTCGAAGAGGAGGTCTACCACCTCCTCACACGTCTAGGTTCCCGATCAGAAATCCACTCACCTCCTCACCGCTCTCAGTCACACATTCCGCATCCAGACAGAACTCTACTCCGACCCCCTCAATAAATCCCTTCACTCCCACACCTATCACTCCCTCTACCCCGAAGACATAGTCTTCTCATCCAGCGGCAGCAACGCCCCGCACACCTGGCAAGGCACCAACATAGCCAACCCCGAATACGACCACGAATGCATGAGACGAGCCATGGAACACGCAATCACCAGCGCACACCTCACAGCCCCTCACACACCCAGCGCAACCATCCTCATCCTCCCCCGATGGGAACACACACCATACCGCCACTCCAAATACATCGACTCCCCATACACCCACCACCTCTACACCCTACCTAATGACGCAAACACATTCCTACCCCCAGACCAACACACTGGCAACCCCACCCCTACCCCCTTCGGCACACGCTGGATGGTAGACATATACCTCGTCGCTAACCCCCTCGCACTCTCCACCCTCCCATCACCCACAGCCATGAACGCACTCCATAACACCCTCGAATCCATCTACGACACTCACCTCCCCAACCCCACCATCACCCCCCCCCCTCCACACCTCTTTGTCTCCTACTCACCCCACTCAACAGGTATATACCACCGCCCCCCAAACCCAACTCACCCCCTCACTTACCCCCTCCCGGAACGCGTACACCTAACGTACCCTCCCACCAGAGGCACCCCTGCTTGGAACTGGCAGGACTTTGTATATACAGACGGCTCGAAAAAAGGCAGCTCGACCCCCCTCGGAGCAGCAGCCACCCACCCCGCCTCGGACACCAAAATCAAAATCCTGGTGAACTCTACCCCTCCCTCACATACAATAAATCGTGCCGAATTAGCAGGCATAGATGTAGGCCTCCAAATTGGCCGCACCCACCTCCTCACAGACAGTGCATGCTCCCTTCGCCTAATTCAAGGTTACTTAAACTGCCCTTCCGCCTACCGCCATAACATTCACCGCGACACCCTCTTATCTATCACACACACCCTTACAACCCGCTGCGCAGCAGGCATCCGCACACACCTCGGTAAAATCAAAGCCCACAACCACTCCATCGGTAACGACCTTGCAGACACCCTCGCAAACCAAGTTGCGGATGGCCAACCACCAGATACTATATACACCACAGGTTCGGAAGTCACGATAGGCCACTGGACATGGCCGTACACCCTCATCCCACAAACCCTAGGCGAACCCATACCCTACAGATACACCAACCTCAAATCCGACGCACACAAATACAGCACAAAACACACACACACTCCTCTCTCGGATACAACCAAACACGGAGCCCTCCTCGCCCGCGCCGCGAAGGACGGCGCCGACTTCTCATACCACAAAAAACACTCCTCCCTCACAAATATCCAGTTCACACACAAACAAGAATTCATGTGGGGCGTCCACAACACCCGCCTACTTACTCACAACCCCACCCTGCGCTGCCCCCTATGTGGCCAATTCACTAGCAACGGCCACATGGCCGGTAACTGCCCCTCTATGTCTGGACTAAGACAGGACCGACACAACAGCGCTCTGCAACTCCTACTATCCCTACTGGAACGCCACAACGGAGGACGCTGGGAGACCATCACCGCAGACTTCGGTAACAAACCCATAAAATCGTTTGAATCCCCCACCCCTGCCCACTCCCCACTCGACTGCCACCCTCCTCACCCCACCCACATGCCCACCCGCCTTGTTGCTGCTGATGAAGGTCTCTCGCATGACTCCCTAACATCATGCCCCGCCGTCCTTCCCCCTGAGATTCTCCCCCCACTGCTTCGTCCATCAGCACACAAACCTGACTTCATCCGCATCCTCGAACCCAGATTCATTGGCCACTCCAACGGTCGCCGACGTTATGCATCCATAAAAAAGATTCAGATAGGGGAATGGAAGTACTGCACAGACAACAACCTCACTCACACAGCCGACCTCATACGTGCCAAATACACACCCCTTGCGAACGCCATCAGAAACCACTGGCCAGGCACAGTGGTCGACATCCTCCCCATAGTCATGAGCCGCACAGGTACACCGCACTCCTCCAC